>BQNB010170841.1:0-13633 GCA_026074375.1 Tanacetum coccineum | reverse complement strand
CAAGGTACTTGTGATATGCTAGTTAACTCCTATTTGATAACATGTCAAAATATTCCACTTCTTGTTCTCCTGCTTCAGGTTCCTCCTTTTTGGGAATCATCATGCTTCTGGACTTTCTCAATAAACATTACGTTGTCGTTATCCCTTTTAGTGCAAACTAGTTCAGTGTTAGATGATTGGGGAACCAACCCGAGTGATTCGAAGAATGAAGTAAATTTGAGGAAATTTTTGGTGTTGAATGAAACAGATGGATCAGGTGGTGTGGAAGGGTTGACATGGATATATTCCAGATTGTCCTTCTCTTCTTCCTTACTCTCTTCTTTTATGTCATTATGGGAGTCGTTTTGTTGCTTTAGGATAGATTGTGACGGCGTTGATTTAACCATGGACAGGGGTTGAGGATTACGGGTCTTCAGTTGGGTAAGAACGAGCAGACAAAACTGAAAAAGTACTTAGTTTTGGGTTCTTGACCGTATCGCTAGGTAGTGATCCTGCCTATATATCGGTGATGGCCTTCAGTACTACGTCAATTTTGTTTGTCATCTCACTTTGTTGTTGTTTGAAATCGGATTCAAACTTGGACAGTCTAGCGTCTTGAGATACCATGAAGTTGGATACGAATCCTTCTAGATTTTATTAATTGTTAAACCTTTGAGGACGATTGTTGAAGGGAAGGTTTGAGATTGATCCGTTAGGTTTAAACCGTTTAGGTGAGTTTGAAAAATTATTTTGGGAATTTGTAGGTTCTCTCCACCTAAGGTGTGGGTGACTTTTCCATGATGGATTGTAGGTGTCACCAAAATTATTTTGCTCGAGCTTAAAAGTGTACCATTTACCTCCCGCTTCATCGGTACGCGAGGATGCGTATTCCAAAAAGGCTTGTTCTGGATCTTCCATGCAATACTAAGTGTCATGGGGACCACTGTAGATCTCACATGAGGTAGTAACTTTGTTCACTTGAGTAGGTTGCATCGGAGCAAGATTGGACTTGATTTTTAGGCTTAATGAGGCGAAGATCGGATGTACATGGGAAATCTTGAGGAAAATTGATTGCCTTGACCGACTTAGCGAAATCCCTTGGGTCATTCCAACTATTGTTGTCATAGAGGGCGAGTTCCTTTAATAATTCCCATGATTCTTTGGCATTTCGGTCACGAAGCTAACCACCGGCCGATTAGTCAATGGTTCGTCTTGCGACGGAATTGACATGGTTATAAAATATTTGGACTTAGAGCCAAAGGTCGATGCCATGATGAGGGACTTTTTCTAGTAAGTGCTTAAAACGAGTGCATGCTTCAGATAGAGATTCTTCATGATGTTGTTGGAACATCAAGATATCATTGCGGAGTTTTGTAGACCTTCCCGGTGGAAAGAATTGAGCATGGAAACGAGTAGTAAGATCCTCCCATGTGGTGATGGATCCTGCTTAAAGACGTTCAAGCCAATTGCTAGCTTGATCGCGAAGGGAAATTGAAATAAACGCAGTCACTTTCTTTCACTATTTTCACCATCAAGGACAAGTTAGTCCATAAACTTAAAGAAATCCTTAAGGTGTTGGTTTGGATCCTCGGACCGAAGTCTGTGGAATGAGCATCCGTTTTGCACCAACCAGATGGTGTCGGATCGAAGAGGTACCACGTTGTTCCCTACGGGGAGTTCGATGGTATTCCTATAGCCTTCGTGGCTTGGTTTGGAGTAATCACCAAGAGTAATTATAGGATTCTCGTCTCCCATGGAGGTTGATGAGAATGGTTTACGAAACAATCAACACAAAGAAAAGATAGACTACGAGAAAGCTAATATACAGAATTAAAGTCTCACTTAAAAGGATTTAGGCGAGTTAAACTACATTAAACTATGATTAAAACCTAACTATTCCCCATGCAGCAATGCCAAAAACTTGATGCGGTCGTCATAGGACTTCAACAATAAGTTTTACAACTCCCTTGGCAGAGTACCTAACCGTTATTGTAGTAGTATAGCCAAGACTCGGGGGTTGTTATCGTTCTCTAAGGGAATAGGTTGGGAAGGCATGATTACGGTCAAACAGAATTCTAGGGGTTAAGAGAAGATTATTTTTATGTTTTTTATATTTTATAGAAAGCAAGTCATCTATGTTTGAGAGGTTGATTTGTTTAACAATGAACTAAACTAATTTCTAATCTACTGGTGATAACTTTATGATAATTAAATGTATTTACTTAATCATGCATTACTTATCATATTCTTCTCTAATATGTTGCCTTGTCACCACTTGTGATGAATTTGTGTAGAATTTCTAAGTCCTGAATGGTGGATTACACGAACCCGCCGTCTATTTAATATTCCGTTAAGGCAACGCATAAGTAAGGTAGTATGAAGACTAGTACAAGGCCCCTAAGAGTATAATAAATGCATGTGAAATATCTTAAGAGGGATCAACCATATAAGGGGGTAAGGTAGTATAAACACTGTTACCCGATGGTATCCTTTCTACGTACTCGCGTTTCCCTAGACGTGTCTACAGTGATACAGGCAAAAGTTGGTTTTCTAATGCCTAGCACACACATTCATCAACAAGAAGCAACAGTAATAGGATCTACGATCTGACTTTCATGCAATCATAAGCAAATAAAAAGGGGGTATTAGCCTAGCATGTTAAGAATAAACAAGAACATAGATTAATCACACAACACATAGACATATTGAATGATTAATAAATAACACTCTTACTTGATTAAAACTTGGATAAAAGGTAGTTACAATAGGGCTTGAGGCACTAAAATGACCTTTAAAACTTCTACAAAGAATAGGTTCGTCTCCCAAAATTTATACAAAGTTACACACTTAAAACCCTAAAATTGGTTTTGTATATATAGAGCTATCGCTGCGACGGCGTCGTGTTGAAGTCTGAATGCCATCGCTATGTGGATGATTCTAGATCCTCTTTAAGTCGACCACGTCCTGACGCCGTCACTAGATCTCTGACACTGTCACTTTATAGATCACGACGGCGTCGCTTTATTCAAACGACACCGTATCCACTCTCTGTGAACAATACTTCTTCATGGAATTGGTGTAGGTCCGTAATCTTGTCTATTTCTTTTCCAAATGAGCCCAAGTCTCGTGTATTTCCTCCAAATGCCATCCAAGTGCTAAAAACCTGAAAACAAACGATTTAGCACAAAATCTAAGCATATTTGGATGATTTAGGGGGTTAAATTACCCTGAAATAGTGTATAAAATGACACCTTATCACTTGGTTGTGTGGTGATTGTTGAGTAAGTAAGAGTTAAAGAAATAAGAGTTAAAGTAATAAGAATTAAAAAAGTAAGAATTAGAGAAATAAGAATTTAAGAATTAAAAGTGAAATAAGAATTTTAATAAATAAGAATTATAGAAGAAATCAGCTTTAAGAAATAAGAACTACAGAAATATAGGGGCCTTTAATAAATAATACATAACGAAATATGAATTTAAGAGATAAGGGATTTAACATAAATAAGCGTTCAGGAAATAGGATTTATTTTAATGTTTGGCATTAACCAATAACCTAGTTGATTTAATATAGCGCTGCTAGAGAGCTACATGTTTTAGCCACACCCGTTAAATATTATAAGTTTTACAAAAAAATTCAATATTTTTTTTCTTTTAGTTCGGATTTTACAAAATAATGTTTTATTTTATATTCTTGTCACGTTTTTAGAAAACCTAGTGTTATTATTGTTTATCAATATGGAAATTTAGTTTATTTATCGAGGTTTAAGCTATTAAACAAGTAGTATAGTACTAGATTTTGTGATTTCTTCTTTAGTGGGTTGTACGCAAACTAAGTTTTAACAAATTATTTTCTAAGTACAGCTATTGATAACATTTTTGGCAATGACCCGTCGTTTATATTTACTATTATCAAGTCATAGACTTTATCAAACCACTTTTTCCACAAACTATTCTCTTGCGGAAAAATGCCACCATACCATATGTGCATGTTTTATTGACACATAATTTCCACTGACAATCTTAATGATCCTCGACCTTTATAAAGTATAAATTTGTCAAAATCGTTTCAAACATTTAAGTTTTACTAGTTTTTTTTCACTTCTATTACACAAGTTCCAATGCTAGTCCAATATCGTTAAGCTTTAGTTTTTAGTCCCATTTTCTAAATTTATGCTTAGCCTTATTAGCCATATTAATGTCATTTACACTAATCAAGCAAACCCTCCCTCTAGTTAATCGACAACCAAATCTGTTGAAACTAACTAAGAAATAGTCATAGTATCCACCATCAGACGAACCATAATAAGTCATAATGAACAACATCGCTGTTACCAAAATACAAAACAACAATAAGGTGACAAAGAAATAGGATTATCCATAAACAAGGACGTTTGGTTATCTCAAGACTCCGCGAATCCATTAGGCATAAAATGGGCCATTCGGTCCATAAAAATATAATAAATATTCATACACTAGTTTTTCTAGCCAAAGGTTACTCGAAACAAGCCACTAAGCTATAATAAGCAAAACAGAGCTATTTAGAATAAGGAAAAATACGCAAGGCTATAAGCACAAAAATAAGCTAGCGACAGATTAGGAGTACAAATCAAGTCGGACTTCTTTTCCTAATAGTGCCGAGGTGATAAGCCCAACCCTAAGGGCGAAAAAGAAAGAAATAAGTAAATGTGTAAGTCTAAAACATTATATTGTAATAATAATAGTGTTTTTGTTTATTTAAAATCACAGTCAATTATCGACCCTGTTCGACTTTCAAAGTCAGTTAGTCTTATTAGTCTTTTACCAGTGTTTATCTATTTTTTAACTTGATGTCCCAAGACCGCTATATTACATAATCCACGACTGGACTCTAAAAGAGATTTTATGCAAAACGACATTTATGGACATTTTTGGCTATACCCGAGACTGAATAACTCGAAGGAAATGCGTTAATTCCCACTGCAAGAATCTTCTAGCACATATATACATTTTTTAACAAATTGCATAAATTTGACTTTCAGTTTTGACTCGTTATCATGCGATTTTAAAACTAACAAGCCTTGCGGCAAAGTAAAACGACTTTACAAACAGCTTTTGTGTTTCATCGGACACTGAGCTATTAGTAAGCCGATTGCAGTATATAACTTTTTCCAACTTCAATCGACGTAAAATCTTGTTTTTTAAGAGTTAAGTCCGTTCGAATTACGACAACGACTTCTAAGGACGAATTCTATCAACTTTCTAATCAAAATCAGATTTTACAAAATCAAAACCTCGTAATGTTTGCTTAAGTTTTGTTCAAATTGCATGTTACCAAACGCCACCCCGGCAAAATATTTATGACTACAAGTCACATCACACTATCAAAGACTAGATTTATAAGCCAACATCATAATATTTAAATCATCATATTTTTTCTTAATCTCGGAAAGCAAGATCCCTTAGGATTTTCTAACATGCAACGAATCAAAATCATCTATTACTCAGAAATTAATTCATACATGACTTTAAGTACATCCAATAAGCATAAGGTCGATGTACACACCCCAAAAGGGTCGCAGCGGAATAAGACTCCGGGCATGTTACTTCCAGATCAACAAGGCACAAGCTTATATATAAGAACGACAAAAAAGTCGTATTAAAATGACCATTGGATTTAAATCAAAAGATAAATTAAAAAGCTTATCGCTTTATTGTTTCTTTGTTTCTATTACAATAGACAACTTTAGATTTCCCAAACCTGATACACATAAGTTATAATGTACAATCAAATCTACATCCTAATGCTCTTGGATCTCGTGGCTAATGACTTGAAAACATTTGCTTAAAAGGATCAACAAAAATTGTTTGGTGATTTTCATCGGTTTATGTATTTAAATTATGCCAGGGACGCAAGATTTTTCCATGATGTTCCAAACGATGCCAAACAATCACAAAACCACGATTCTGTTGCATAAGCTCATGACACCGAGCTCAACCTATATTTGCTATTTTAGCAGTATTTGCCGTTACCGCTGATGTAACCGCAACCTCCACGTCGACATATGTTCAACGTTCGTTCCTAGTGATAGCTAATCACCCAAACCGGGGAGGTTAATCCCAATAAATAGATCTCATTTATATCATTCGCGCTACAACATAATGTAATTCAAATATTATGCAATTAACAGTTCATGATAATTGGGATTCCAGGAGGAGTTATCGCTACTAGGCAACAAATAATCAAATATATCTTTCAAACTTGCAGTCCAATTTATAAACAAAAGCAAATGTTCTCACCCAAATTCATAATAAATCAGTAAACTCTATAAAGTGGGGTATTGAACTCACTTGGGTAAGATCGCTAATTAATTCGTACAACGTCAAGCAAGGACGATAATGCCACTAATTTAAATTACGGTTTATAAGTACTGAGTACTATAAATTAACAACACCGAGATATAATTCTCTACTAGTTGTTACATCGTCCTATGTTCTGGTATTAATAATAAGAGGTATGACATGAAGTTTACGAGGAGGTTAGACCACTTTACTGTACACTCCAACAACTCATCGTACGCCCATCGAAGAGGGCACATTCTGAAACTCCCTAAAGTTAAATAGATTTGTAACCACTAACTATTTTATCTAGCATAATCACCGCTAATCATTTTAGTAAAATAGTCAATTTAAAAAGTGAAAACGTTATACTATACTTTTCGTAAAAAATGGATAATTTGGTGTTTTAAGCGTTTGCTCGACGTTTCTTCGTCCCGGTATTCGTATAGTAAGAGAGCGATGAAAATATTACATCTTTACAGTTTTTAAAATTTGTGATGAATCGTAAAATTACTGTTAACAAAGCTCATTTGTCGTTTTAGGCTTTTTGATTAGCGTATAAACTTGTATCTACTATAAACTATTGTTTTAAGCCCGATTTAGTGATTTCCTTGCGTACGTTTATGTTATTAACAAAGAGGTAATTATATTTTATAAAAAATAAACTCACTGCATGAATAGTGCTTTTTATGTTCATAGTTTATAACATTACTTTTATACTCTTTAAATATCGAACATTTTTAATTTATTCGTTCTAGTTCGTTTTGAACGATTTTGCGTGTACGATCTCTAATTTCAAAAGTTATATCCTATTTTAGTGTTTTAAAATAAACGTTGCTGTAATGCATGAGAACTTTTTGAAAACATCGTTTTATACCAGTATTTTACGTCGTAAACACGTTTGTTATGTTTTTTTCGTTATAGAGCGGTTTTTTTTTTTTTCAGTTCTTTCATTAATGGAATCGTATTGAGGCGCTATTATTTTTATTCAAATATATATAACTACTGTCCCAAATTCTAATTTGGACAGCCATGTATTTTCATGTTTGTTTCTTTATAAAACTTGTTTTATGCTCTTATTAGTTAGTAGTTTATATATAAAACACCCTTGATAACCCTTTTTAATCTGTTGGTACTTATAATAAAGTCTATCTAGCCTTAGTCATATAATTTCATTGTAACAGTTACCCCTTTTACTTTCATACATTTTCCCATTGTGAAGTTTTAAGAAAACATTGTAAAAACCTACTTTAACCTAAATCATGTTTATACCTTAATCATATGTTAACATACTTTTGATTTTTACTTTTCCATGATATATAGGACCAAATGACATAAGAACTTAGTGCATATATATAATCGACATAACTTAATTACCTCATTTTTCATTTAGGAAAGTCATTTAGTGGTGATTACTTGGCTCTATATAACATGTTAACACATAAAATATAAGAAAGCAAAGTATAAAGGATTTAAGAATCAACCATAGTAATACTGGTAACGAGATGTGAAATCAGTTTAAACCCGTTTGTTTAGCTTCAACATAACGCTCCTAGTTATAATTGATTCGGTTATTCACACTACATCTTTCGCTTTTTTTTTATTACTTGGACCCTGGATGAACCTAGCTTCCCACCCTTAGAATATTGACGTATGTGGTGTATAGGGTTGTATCTACTGTAGAAAATCAAAGTGTGGATATGTTTTTATGGTTATTGTTGCCGAGGGCTATGGAGTAGACAAGGAAGAACAGAAAATGAACAATTTCGGTTATGTATAGAAGTATGGTAAAATTTCTCATGCAATGCATGTTAGTTATAGTATAAAAATAACAACTTACACCAACCTAGTTCCTTTTAACCTAGTTAAGTTGCTTGAAGTTTGAAAACACAATCGTTTGTAGAATTACTTTATGTTAATATCTAGATAATAAGTAAAAAGTGACTCTTGGTCTAATCTTCCAATTCTCGGCATTATTTATATTCTTTGATGTAATTTTAATATTTTGAGTATTGGGTATAATCGTGGGTATTCGTTTAGGCGTAGTTTTAGTTTTAGAACTTCGGGTATCCTCAAACGTATTTAATTCTGAACCGTAAGGAATTTTACCGTAGCCAAACAAATAAATGAACAAGTCATAATTTTCCTATAATAAATCATCTAACACTTGCTTGATGTAAACATTTACTCGTTTTAATGCGTTTTACATTGTATGATCATTTCAGTTTACGCGATTTACTTAAAGTTTCGGTTTAAGAGTAACCGCGTTAAAACCTAACAATAAATTATGGATTTCATAATGTATTACAATGACCTAATAAAATACGAGGTGTTATAGTCGATATTCAAAATCTTCTTCCTTCTTTCTTTTGTGTTTGCGAACAACCAACACAACACAACATATTTTTTCGAAAGTTTCTCACAACTCAAATGCTCCAATACACATTATCTAGTGTTTTTATACCCACTCATACTCGAAAATCTATAGAAACTAGTCCGAATCCAAAACTAGCAAAATACTTAATGCATGTGCATTTTCTTTAGTGGGATATGTAGGTAATGATGAGAGGATTAATATTTTGAAGTCGGATCATTTTGCATGTCGAGAAATTGACAAGAATGGGTGTGTTTATTTGTTGGCCGGTCGTGGAGTGTTCTAGGGAGGAAGGAAGACAAATTTTTCTCTAAAAAGAAATAATGGAAGTGTAGGTTGATTTATATAAAGATTAAGTTTGACACTTTGACACTTCTAGTCCCTCCTCCCTTTAAGTCCTTATATTTTTGTACAAATGTTTTTATTTCGTTACTTTAACCGACCAAAGACTCGGGTTACATCACGTTCGTAAATATTTTTATTCCGTTGACGTTATTTGATTTTTAAAACATGACTTTTAAACACGGTTTTTATGAAAACCCGGGGAAAGCCATAAAATACTAAAATAAATATAATTTCGCTCTTGGAGCAAAAATATAAAATTTTCGAATTTTTCAAACGTTAAAACGAATAGAAATTTCAAACACGGCTTGTGAAATGGCCAAAAATAATGTTTTTTATCAAATCGCCCAAAACGAAAATGATTATTCCAACCCCCACAACGAACAATTATTCCACTTTCGTAGAAAATTAAACTAATGGCTCGAGAAAATCATCGACCTACACTTGGGTAGTTTACATTGAGCCGGTATGGTATTACCTATATGCGATGTATGGATAGCAATATAAAATTCTAAACACCAATTATTGTAAGCATCCCGAGACGATAGTAGAGTGTATTGGATTTGCTTGCTTAAGAGGCTTAGGATTAAAAAAAAAAAAAAACCTCTGATTTAAACGTAATTTCTTTATGAATGGTCAGTATATTAACCTCCTAGCCTTGCCTCCTGTACTCCTCATAGTGCAGGATACCTATTTCCCAACCTCTAAGCCTATCTTTTTTCATGGTTCTCGTAATTTTGCAGGTTAATTCGGCCTATTATGAAGAGCATTGTCCCTTAAACAAATGTTACACCCAAATGTCTTAGCTACCATTGTATGTACTCAATTTTAGTAATTATTGTTTTACCAAGTAATTATTTGACTATACGGATGATAGTGCCTAAAATCTCTCGTAAGTATTTTTTGGGGATTAGGAAACATGGTCATTTATATTTCGCTATGACCAGCATGGGGGAAGTAATGTTAAGTCAATACCCCATTATGTTTGTTAAATGATCCATGTAATTTTCATCCATCTCAAATTGGGTCATTAGTAGATTGTAACTATGAGCATAGTTGCCGCTCCGTACGTACTGTAAACCCCATGTGATGTATTATGTTATTCAAAAAAACAAAAAAAATAGAAAAGAAAAAGAAAGAAATTGATGTAGAGTTGTGTAGAGTTTGTAGATCTTTGTTCAACTCTTGGCTTAGCAACCAAACCAGGGTGTATTCGTGTAAATAATTAGCTAACCCTTCCACTTCAAATTCACCCAAAGCCACCTAAATGTATCCCATCTGTTTCCGTTTCTAGTATATGTTATCTTACACCTACACCACACAACCCTTTAAAAGACCTCTTATATAGTAATGAATAATGCTTGCACCTAGCGGTATAGGTTTGATCTTTTACCAAGCCTATGGTAATTTATATGCTATAACAGATAATGAGTGTTGATTTTCCGTTTCCCCCTTATGTTATAATATATTATACACCCGAGTGAAAGAGAGAATCCCAAACACTTATGTGAGGTACTAGTATATACTTTTTGTGCTTTTAATACACGTTGTCTCCTATGGATTGGATCGCGTTGCGAGACCTCTTCTACTCTTTTTCTCCTCTAAAAATTGACTTTTGTGGTTTATGTATCGAGAATATGATTTAGCACACTTAAAACTTAATTTTGTGTTTAAAATTTATAGGGACTAGAGTCGGTCTCGATACGGCGTATCCAAGGTGTTGGATATGGCGTATTGGGTGTTTCTTGTAGTAGGGACCACATTTGACATCTTTCAGAATATTCACTTTCTATATCTTCAATACGGCTTATTGGTCTTCTCTAGATACGGTGTATTGATCATGTTTCCTTAGTGGTCTTTGGTAAGCAGCCACAGATACCCCGTATCTTCCTTGATGGATATGGTGTATTCGTAATGGTTGTCAACACGTAATCTATTCCAAATATCTTTGTTTTACGACTCCAAAGGTTGCTTTGTAATCTTTACATATATCCATAGTGACAGCAAATCACCAATCCACACTGATTATTAATTAAAAAGTATTTGAAATAATTATACAAAATGGTTCAATTATGTGGGATAAATGATGCTATAAAATAGATGTTATTTGATGTCATTAAATATCCCCCCTAGTTGAATCCTAATTGTCCTTAAGTAGCCATTAGAAGTTTATAAAAATGTATCCCTAAGGATATTTTCCCTTAAAGCATTTACTTGATCTATTACAAGTACACAACCAAACACCTCACGAAATAAGAATATGAAAACACTCAAATCACTCAACTAATCTATGTGGTAACATGTAAATAATTCACTCAATTGCTTGGTCATGACGAGTTTTCTATCATAAGCTTGGTAAGGATACACATCTTCACCGCTAAAGCTAAGGAGTAATAAGTTTATAAAGGTAAATATGGGTTTGTATGATAAGGCTTAGGGTTGATCATTCTTCAATCATTCACTAGAAGTACCACTCCAACAAGGTAGCTGACGCACACACACATGGCCATATCGACAGAATAGACATGTGTGTTCGATCACATCCTCATTCGAATTTAACCAACAATTAGGATGAAGAATGATATAGGTTAGAGACCTTCTAACTTTCACCAAAAGTTGTTAACCAGCGAGGCAGCTAAAACATGCATACATGGCCGTAATGACGCAATAGACATGCACGCTCGTACACATCCTCATTCGCGTAAAACCAGCGGCTAGTCATTAGGAAAGAGAAGTAAATTGTTGTTAAATAAAAATTACGAAACAAATAGATTAAGTCTAAAATACAAGTTGCTAGAAACTTCTTTCCGACCGTTACCATGATAAAGAAATAACTATTTACAAACGTCTTGATCATAGATCAAAAACAACAACCTAAGTTGGCGTTCCCGTAACGGTAAACTTCCCAATTATCTCATACTTTACATACTTTACAAGGCAAGTGGCGATATCTTCCACTTTATACAATACCTACATCGTCGATTTGTATCAACGAATAATCGTTCCTTCGTGTAATTCCTTTGGTAGTTGTGAAATGATTATCTTCAAACTTTCCTTCTCTTTTTTGTTGCGATTTTTCTAATTTTTTTTGAATTTTTTTGCTAACACTATACTACGAAACTTGGAGTAGTTTCACCATCTTCACGATCATAATAATTTCGGATAATTCCTTCGATAATTTCTTCATTCTTCGAACGTACCATTAATTGTGATGGTAGTAAAAATACATGAGTTTTGACCATAATATACATTCCTATTTGCAATGTGCAAATTCTTCTAACCGTACCAAAGATAGAAAATTTTGACACAAGACTTTGAAAATACAAACTTTACACTTAAAGCAACTAGCAACTATAAAATAAACATAATTTAACAGGGTAGGTTAAGGTGTAAAGGTGTAACGAAATAAACAATTGGTGAATTTCCTAAAGGATTGGCTCTACGGGTTGTTCTAAGGGTTTATACGGTGGTTGGTATGTGCTTAATTACACATACCATTTTTCATTAAAAATGGACTTAAATGACCAAAACGTACCAACAATACACTATATTTATATGTTTTTCAATTGTATTGTGTAGGAAATGGATATCACATAAAAGGACGAAAAACAAAGCCAAAAATGACAAAACTGAGTACGGAATGGAAATGTGTGAAAAGACGAAGCCAAACCAAGCCAAAAAGTCAACAGAAAAGTCAAACAGTCAAAGGCAAAGTCAACCTCGACAAAGTCAAGACAACTCCGAGAAGCTGAATAAGAAAAATATAAATTGAGGGATTGAAATTGCCAAATCCCAAAGTTATATTACAAGATAAAAAGACAAGGGTTGAATATGCAATTTAAAGGAAATACAACTTAAGGGGGCAAGTCTGCCAACCCCCTAAAGTTATAACACACAAGGACTGACTTTGCAATTCAATTATATAACATGAGGGGTTAAACTTGCCAAACCCTCAAACTCATTTAACCACAAGGACGAATTTTGAAATAAGAATATAAGAGTTGGAGGACTGAACTTGCCAAAACTCAAAATCTTTCCCTGTTTATCCCTCCCAACCAAAATTCCTGCCTAAAAAACCACACAACCACTCACGCGTTTCTTCTTCCTTCTTTTACCCCGCACCTCAAACAACCCATGGTTAAAACATCCCTCCCTACTCTACTATCAGCCCTATACCTTATAAGATTGCCAAGTTGGCAATCCCACCATTTTCCAAGCTTTTCAATGGCTGAGATTGCTCATAAAGAAGCACAAGATGGAATTGAGGGCTAAGATTCACTTTTGGAAGTCTCTCACACAACTAACACAACCTTGGAAGTGTCTCACAAAAGAAGCACATCTGCAAGACCAAGAAGAAAAGCATTCGGCTATAAATATAGTACCTTTTGTAAGCCTTGGGGGCATCTTATGATATCTGAGATAATTGTAGTTTAATTGTCATTTAAATTAAGTCATTTTTAGCTTATTGTACTTTCTCTTTCAATATTGTACTCTTTTCAAAAGTTTAATGAAAATTTGAGGTATTTAAGTTAAATTTCAATCTTTAAATCCCAAGTGTTAAGTTGTTAAATTGTGTTAAAATGAGTTCAAAAAGCTCTTAGTATAGCTTATTTATAATCTGTT
>BQNB010170839.1:0-13633 GCA_026074375.1 Tanacetum coccineum | reverse complement strand
TTGGCAGTTTTTGTCTGTTTTTGGTCATTTAGGCTCGTTTTTAATGGAAAAAGGTATGTGTAATTAAGCACATACCACAGGTACTTATACTTTTATACGCCAAATTTTAATAAGGTAAATTATGTACAAGTGGTAGGAGGTATCTTGTGCATTATTGTTATACAATACCAACAACTCTCATGGCCTACCCCTCTTCTCTTTTTTGTTTTTCTGTCGTGCCCAACAGTGGGTTGATGGCCACTGTTGTGGTCTTCTTCCTTCTCTCCATCGCACCCTTAAATATTACTGGCTAGGTTTTCTTGTTATTCTCGCATGGCTTTATGTTATAAGGTTAGTCACGAGCTAGGTGAAGGTCAAAACTAAGGGTGTGGCTGTGTTATTCGCAACCCATTTGGTTGTAACAGTGGCAACAACCTGCTGCGAACCCATGGTTTCCACAGTGACAGCAACCCCCCTGTGTCGCGCATGGATACAAGTATGGTAGCCGCATTGTGTCATGTGTCTACGAGGCCTGGGTACGAATCAATGAGCACAAGTTGCTCGTCTTTAACCGAGTATGTGACGCACCAACAGCGAGAAGAAGGGTCGCTGTGGTTCATCTTGGGTTGCTTGGTCATGCCCACGGCATGAGGCAAGGTCACGACATAAGAAACTCTACCACATTTCATGTGAAATTCTAAAGTGTATTAGTCTCCAGTGAGCCAATGTATTTTGATCATGACATGTTTAAGGTTTTCACAAAGTCTTTTGGTTCGTTATGTGTTTACACGCATGATGCGTCGTCTACTAGTTGTTACAATGCTTCGCTTTTTTATGCATGGCACGATCACAATCTTTACATGCGTGTTTATATACGAACCATGCATGGTTTGTACCATATGGTCGTGTACACGTCGTGCAAAGCCGAGGCCCTCGTCTAGCTTGCCAAGGCTAGACGTGCCTTGGTCGTACGTAGGTTTACCATGAGAATGACATAATAAAGCTAGGCGTTAAGCCACGAGGGCGACTTACCGAGGTCCAAGCTTGTTAGTCGATGGGGAGGAATGATGATGTAAGGGCTCAAACCACTCTTGGTTTCCACCCCTTGTAACCTGTCGTCCCCTTAGCTCTTGCACTCTACGAAGATTCTCACTCGAGTCGTATGGTTTAATTCTTGTTTTCAAATTTTAGTTGTGATAGAATTGTTTATGCATGGTTCCTCATTTATACTCAAATTGTTGGCTTGGTTACTGAGATGTTACATGTGAATGCATACTCTACACACTATTGCACCATAGTGATAATTCTAACACTGTTAGTCATCATTGCCTCTTTTCTAATACTATTAGAGAATCCTTACTATTGCTTATATTTTCTATTTGAAATTTGTATCAGGTATATAAGACGTATCATGTTAAGGATTCTTTTCAAAATGAGAAAGTGAGTAGGGTAATGTGTAAGAGTTTGTAATGATGGGTGTTTTATCATTATTATATATTGGTTTTTATATGTATTCATATGTGTATATCAGATATTGGTTCTTATCATGTATTCATATGTGTATATTTCTTTTGAATTCAATTAGAGGTTTTCATGGTTATTAGGTTGAACGTAGATGGTTTTGTAAAGTGATACAAGTAATTGGCCTCGTTTTACAAATGTGAAATAAGTATGGTTTTCATCGTTACGCGTTCTAAAATATCCTCTTAGACACAAGGGTAATAATGGTGATGTCCGCGTGCTAATTACACTTTTCATGACAAGGAGTAATGTTTGACGATTTTAAAATGACTTATCGTTGAGATTAACGGTAAATTTGCAAACTTGCAGTACATAACTTTTACTTACGAAAAGAGAGATCAAATTTTCTTACGGGGTGCCACAATACTATACACAAAAGCAACTAGCAACCGATTAAGGACTTAATCTAATAGGGTAGGCTAAAGTGTAAAGGTGTAACGAAACAAATATTTGGTGTAAGAAAAACAATCCTTCTACTTCTACTTAATAGAAAAACTCCTTCTACTTCTCTCTCTCTCTATTAATCTCTCTCTTTCTCTCTTTATAATCCTATCAAACATAAGTGATTTGTGATAAGCTGTAGAAGGTATCGCGAGACAGCCTGAGGCGGAGGGAAAAATACGAGGTACTTTATTGCTTAGTCTAGCTTTCATGGAAGCTTTAACAATTTATGGCTTGGTTATAGCATTAACACTTTTATTTGCTAATCCTTTTATTTAATATTAGAAATATGAAAAATTAAAATTTTGCATATTTTAATTATCTTCCTGTGGCCTTTTGCTTTGGCTTTTTTTTCGAATTATGATATAAAGATTTCATTCCTAGAATTAGCTTTTTTTTTTTGAGAACGGGCAAAATTTTATAAACTTAGCAAGAGCTGAAAAGAGAATTACAAAGATATTAACATGCGGGTTTTAAAAGCCAATCATCCCTATGAGAACGTCCCTACTACACAAACTATTACACAAAAAGAAAGGAGGAAAAGACAATATTCTCAAAAGAACGATCTAAGAACGCTTATTAACATCAAAAGTAGAACGATTTTCCGAAATCTCCCAAATAAACCACCAAGCTAGCAGCGTGAAAAGACACTCCTTCCAAAAAACCATTTAAACTGAACCCGGGAATACGAAAAGAAAGAGGAACTCACTCGTCCCATTCTGAGAACGAACGCCAAAGCTGGAAATCGATCTCACCGACCATCGGCAAACACGATGCAAAACTCATCCTGAGATAGAGAACATCGAAATAGACAATTGATGGACACAATCCTCTTGCACCTCAAAAACAAACCGGGCAAGAAGTGGACTCCAAAAATAACACCTTCTTGGACCAGATAGTATCTTAGTAGGCAAAATCACCCCGCGACGAGCTCAGCCAGCATAAAAACATTAATCATAAATAGGAATTAACTTAACCCACCTAGTCGGCTCAAATGTGAGAGGGAAGCACCAAATCAGCATTAGCAAGACGAGTATCTTTCACACTAAATTCACCACTGCTAGCAAAGAGGAGACAATACCAACGATCATTAATACGTTGAAAGAGACCACTGAATTCCAAAACGATACTTAATCTAAGAATTCTTGCTGTTGCGAAACCCATCCTCTAACTGATCTCCGAAAAGACGTATCCAGGGGCCAGCCATCTTAGCCGCCACACAATATCGGGAGCAGATCAGAAGGGAAACAAACGCGGGACACAACTCACACAAGAATATCCCCTATCCAAGTCTCTTTTTTCACAAAACTAGTAGATTGACCATCCCCGATACGTTTAGAGCAATACGACAAGAAATCTCAAAATCCAGATGAACTTAAGCACTTGAACGTCCGTTCAAATCAAACTCCATATGGAATCCTACGAACTGAATAGTAGAATCAATCTTATCCCCATGGAACCGCTTGGATTAACACTGAAACCACAAAGAATCAGTCTTATCTAAACAAAACGCCAAACCCACACTTAAGAGGAGCGCTCGATTAAGAAGCGCAATAACTCGAAACCCCAAGACCCCCCTATCTCTTCGTAGCTAGCACCTATATCCTCAAGAACGTCGAATCCCAGGTAAAGTTGTTTTCTCCAACATGCAGGCACCCTAGTTGTAAAGAATTACTACGAATTGGACTTCCATATACCTTAAATCCGCCTTAGGAACCATTAAAAATGGACATGTTTATAAAGGGGAGATGCCCGAGACTGATTATAAAACAAAGAGTAAGCTACGCAACCATCGCGAGGAGAGGGTTTTCGCTTGTCCCCGATTTAGACAATACGCGATTGAAGTCTTTAAAATTACCATCATCCCCAAGCCTTATGACGAGTCATCCCAGCCCCCACCATAACCCCAAGATGCACGTGGAACTTGTATTTCCATAATAATTGCAACCTAAAGAAGAAGCATACCCAACGCTAGGACCGCGGGACCTCCCCCACGCCCAAAATTTGGCTCTTATGAAAATTAATCTGTAATCCCGTACGCTAGATGGAAAACAATTTAAGAATATTGAGATAATACCGTCTCAAATTATTATCAGACCGATTTTCACACCCCTGAAAAAAGGGCGTTCATCCGCATAAAATAAATGAGATAAGCCAAAGATGCCCTGTAACACTGAATGCGCTTAAACACATCTTCATCAACTGCTTTACAAACGTATAAATGCATAAGCGTCCATAACAAGAATAAAAAGAAAAGGCGATAGAGCGATCACCTTGTTTAAGACGCTCCGATGACAAGTATGAAACTCCGTCAGACGGACTTCCATTAACAGTAACGAAGCTTAGTAAAATCAAAATACCTCTAATCCAAGTACACGACCGAAGTCGAACGATCCAAATAGTGCCACAAGGACGTCAAGCAAGGAAGTCCCAACGAATCGAGTCTAGCCTTAGCAAAATCAACATTTTAAAAAAAACAACGCTTTCTTTTTCTTCCTTTTACACCAATCAAGAGCACTTCGTATAAAGGATGAAATGACCATGCGCAGAGATCTGTCTTTCCAGCTACAAACGCGACATTGAGTTTAGACACAAGGCCCTGCTAATATTACCAATCCAAAGTGGGCTTTCGCAAAATCTTAGTGACGACCTTATAAATATCACCCTATAAAACTAATAGGGCGATAATCGTTGACTAAAGTTTTGCTCCAGGACTTTTGGATAGAGCAATAAAAGAAGAGTTACAACCCTTAAGAGAACGAGCCTGTTTAAAGAAATGCTCAACTGCTTCTACAGAAATCCGGGACCAATAACCTTTCCAAAATATTTCTAAAGATTCAAAAGTGAACCCGTTCCGGGCAGATCGCGGTGACTATTTCGTCCACAATCCCACAGACACAGCCAATCTAATCGTCATCATGAGAACAAGCATGAACGCTCTAGTAGTCGGCAACCTGATCTGTAGATAACCGATTCGGAAAGGAGAAAACTGAGTTTCAATCTAGCCTTTGTGGGCTGTTAAACGAGCTTCATAGTGATCTTTAATAAGCTTTCTATCACTAAGAGTAAGGATCTGTGCACCACGTACCTCAACAAACACACCACGAGGGCTAGATTTAGACCGTTCTTGTTTAATGATTCCATGAAAAATACTTCGAGTTCTCGTTCACCTTCAAGTATCGCCCATCTGACTTTGGCTTTCTGACGAAATCCATTATCTTCCATCCCTTTAGATCATTCAGGTTACTCATTAAGTCCTTTGTCGCCTAAAAATCAACGAATCAATAGGCCCATTTTGATCCAAATAACGTTTATCAATATCACGAAGCTAGAAACAATGGAGGTCTTAGAACCTGCACTCTGAATTTTTCTTATCGTTAACTCCACAACCTGATAACTTTTTTGAGCTCTTGTAACTTCTTTTTAAACCGAATCATTATATTATTGTCCGAATAAGCCAAGAGCGCAGAGCCAAGTCTGTTCCCCCATACAATCAAAACCAACGAGTTTGAAACCACGAATGATAGAACCTGAAAGCAATCGGTCCAAAGTCCACTTTAAAACTTCACATAAACAAAATCGGAAACGATGGTCCGAAAGATGCCGGTCCAAACATAACCCGAAATGGAGGGGAAAATAGTAAGAATTCCATCCGAAACAAGGAACCTATCCAAACTTATTTTTACCTCATTTTTTCCGCAAAGGGTGTTACCAAAGTAAACGAGAAACCCCCATTTTAATATCCACGTAAACCAGAAGAAATATAATTGGAATTAAAAAGCTAGCGTTATTAACATGTAAAACACGTAACGCTCGTCTTTCAACATTGGTACGCACTTCGTTAATAGTCGCCACATAAAATCAGCCTCTCCATTCCACATCCCAAACATAATCAGTAAAATATTCCCAAACACCCGTTCTCAAAGAAGTTCTGCGGGGGCGTAAATAGACACAACAAGAAAGCTTAGTTTTAACTAGGGATCCACGTCCCATAATGGGCTACAAACTGAATCCTGGAGATCGACATAACTTTTCTTAAAACAGGATTCCTCCCAATACAAAGAATTCCACCAGAATTATCCAGCACGCTTCACTAAACACATAGTCATAATCGAGTTACGACCCGGCCACATAAATTTCACACCATGTGAGATCAACCTTGCTCCCATCTTCGTTTGTTTCTTATGAATTTGCAATAAAATTAAGTTTAACATTATTAGATAACTCTATATTAACCCACGAGTCCTTTTTGGACGTGCTACAAGCCCTTTGAATATTTATAAGACAAAAAATTCATCTAAAAATCAAGCCTCGTTCTCCTTTCTATTACAATGATGATGAATTCGATATCTTGTCACACCCCTCCAATAGAATACCCAAACCTACCCACACTAATCATACTCATCGAGCACAAGTCCCAAAACAGATCCCCCTTTATTATTCCCACTGTCCCCCAACAGAAGGTTAAACGAAACATCTTCCATGGACAACTTGGAGAGAAATTCGTCTATCATTACCTTATGCACTTATCGTTGGTGTAGAACTCCTTATCAATTCCGTGTCACTTGACAATTCAAAGATCCCACTGGCGAGAACCCGGGGGGTGGACTTAAGACGGACACTACGGTTGCCAAATTCATCCTCTACTAACGAGGCTTTCTTTAGCCCTAATAGATCATTATAGTCCAAACGGTATCAGCATAAATTTTCCTTATCCACTTATACACTGTGTTTCCATTGATCTGAAAGATTTTTCCATAAATTCGTTTTCAGAACTTCGTTCAACTTCACTATATATTAAACTCACCCTCCGTCTTTCGTCATAACTTGTTATACTTATTTTCTTTCAGATCCCTACACCTTGAACAATTCGTCCCTACCGAGGAATAATTCTAGGTTCCTTTATAGATCAGAAAGAGGAGTCCAAAGTAACCAGCTCTTTTTGCGCGATCGCCATATACACTTTACCTTTAACGAAATAATTTTATAAAGACATTCAAAAATGGAGACACCTGGGATGTTTAGGTTTGAAAAATGCATAGGACGCATAGCGTCCAAGAGGAAGTCTCATAGCGAGTCCTTCAATGTTCAAGCACTTCTCCCCATTTGTTTACCGAGTTATTATTAAAACGAATTTCGAGACCTAAGCATAAAGTGGGACTCCCTCAATATCAAACCCACACTACCTCGTTCATCACTGACAAAGTCCCAGATTAGACTTCCTGTATCACTTGACACCAAGAATTTGATCCCATACATGATTTACAAATTTCTTTTCCGTATCAGGTTTATCACAATTCAAAACATAACCCACAAGCCTCCAAGATAGGACAATGTAACATTCACTGAATCCCTCGGTCACGAGAAGGGATTGTAACTTGGAATGGGAATCAAAGGACTTGACTCTCCCATAGCACAATTAAGAGAAATCCTTTCCACACCAGCGACGTCCTCATCTAACACCAGAGCAGGAGCAGCTGCCAACGAATTTCCAGTGTTGGAACACAACGGGTACTGTTACCCCATTCAACATACTTGAAACGATAAGAAGTCACATCCTACCATTTTCTGATGAGAACCCGTTGAGCCATTCCTAAGATACTAGCATCCTCTCCGTAACCATATTTTGGGACATTAGTTAATTAGGAGTCAGAGTGGGTATGTTGAGGCCTATCATACCTACAATCCTGATTTTGCAAATCAAATGATAACATCCCAAGTCCATATCGTGCAATGAATTCTTGCACCAATCTATCGGTGATAAAGACCCTAATGAAGACGGTACAAATGCAAAGCTCTTCCCTGCTTTAGACTTTTATTCGGAATAAACACTATCTATAACCGTTCCATAATACGCTACAATTTGTTCCATAAATCACAGAGAAATGACAGAATCCGGGAAATTAGTTACAAAAACCGAATGGAGTAAATTTTCTTGGATAAACTCTTCATGTTGAGGAAAACGTGACGCCTCTGTATTTTCCATAAGTCCACCCCGTCATTTGGAATGAAGGAGAGTTCCAGAACAGCACAATCACGGAAAAAGAAAGGAATCAAAACCCTAAATAACACGTCGAATACTGATAAAGATCAAATTAAGAACCAACAATTCAATACCCCTCGCTGAGTTAACAGAATCACAAGGATATAGTACGAACGGATCAGAAGCCTAAACCCTATCGACAAACTTAAAGACGAAGGAATAATTAAATCAATGTAAATAATTCAATCGTTATCAAATGAATGATGAAAACAGCAGATTAAAATTGCAAACCGGGAGATGGAGTTTTCTGAGATCGGAAACATTCGATACTGAAATAGATAACCCCTCAATCTGAAAAGATACCCTCAGATCGGAACTTAGATCAGATCGAAAAAAATTAATTGCTTAAAAATTAATTGTAACCGATCAATCGGTCATCGTAAAGAAGGTATCGCGAGACAGCCTGAGGCGGAGGGAAAAATACGAGGTACTTTATTGCTTAGTCTAGCTTTCATGGAAGCTTTAACAATTTATGGCTTGGTTATAGCATTAACACTTTTATTTGCTAATCCTTTTATTTAATATTAGAAATATGAAAAATTAAAATTTTGCATATTTTATTATATTGCCTTGGACTTGTGCTTTGCTTTTTCGAATTATATAAAGATTTCATTCCTAGAATTACTTATTCGTTGAGAAAATTATTATTTAGTTTTGGGATAACAAATAGAGATGTACTGGGGTATTTATAGGGTAAATGTTTCATTTAATTTTTTTAATAATCACCAAAACGGTCACTTTTTGTGCCATTGGTGTTTGTTTATTTTTTTGTCAAAGAAAGCTAACGACTCGGCGGATATTAAGACCGAGTCTTCATTTTTGCTGCCTAAAACGCGTCCCAAAAGGGATTGTAACGCATGCAACGTGTCTCCCTTAAGGTTTACCGATTCATATGATCTTCACACGGTTCATCATATACCCACATCTAATTTACTAACCAAACATTAGAGCATCTACAATGCATCAAACATTCAAACATTTGATGCAATTATGCATAACTTTTATAATGTGGTTGCAATTAATGCATAACTCATTCAATGACTAAAATCATCTACAATGCATCAAGTCTTTAAAGACGCATTGAATGCATAACTTTTTATAACAATTTTTTCACAATAATGCATAAGCCATTTAATTATAAGGCTATCCCCAATGGTCGGTCGACCATGGGGGTCCTTATCGGTCGCCCCATTATGAGATGGTAGTTGCTGTCGGTCGGTCGAAGAAGGATGGAGAGAACTCGTCGGTATGCCGACCGATTCTCCAATCTACAAACAAACAAAAAAGCAACGGTTTAATATTTTAAAAAAATCTTTTTTAACTTTTTAAAATTTAAACCCTTTACCTTATAAATACCCTATTTATTTTACTATTTTATACACAAATTCATACTACTTTTCTCTTATACTTCTCATGTTAATTTACAATTTCTAAGAAAACTCTCAAAACCAAAACCCTAATATGAATGCAAGAAAGCGTTCCGCATTTAACACCGGATCTGAATTTCCAATTATTTGGTATCTCACCACCCGTTCGCTTTTGACCCGCAAGTTTACAATATTCATTACAACTGCCACAACCACCACAAAACAATAACCCATTTTATCATAATCGTTCATTCAATCCTTTGTATAACAACCAACCATCTTATTATCACTCACCAAATGCCATGTATCGTCCTTCTTTTGATTCATCGTTGGCGTCTCCGCAGCCAAATCAAGGGTATTCTCCCATTAACAGTATGAATCTTGATATGGATATGGAGAACTTATTTCTTAGTCAAGATTTATATGCGGGTCCAGGATTCGGTCAAGGTTCGGGTTCCGGTATACATTTTGGTCACGGTAATCAAGATTATTATCAGAGTCAAGATGGTTCAAATCCAGTTGAAGACGACTCTCCTATCGAAAAGGTGCACCCGTCAAAGCTAAGAAGGTTACAAAACGTGCTTCAAAGGCCAAGGATAATGATAACAAGGAAACGACGAAACCATGGACAACGGAGGAAGAGGTCGCGTTGTGCAGAGCTTGGTACGATGTGTCGAAAAATAGCGTGAGAGGAAACACTATGAAGAATATGGGTTTTTGGGGGGAGATTATTGCTTACTTTGAGAAAGAAACGGGTGAAACGCGAGGGTACGATGCCATCACTAGCAAATGGAAAAATAGGGTTCGTCCTATGGTGCATTTTGTGCCATTATCACTAATGTCGAACGAAGGAACGAGAGCGGGTCGAGTGACCTCACTGTGTGCCAAAAAGCGTTAGCGGAATCCGAAGCACAGTACGATCATCCCTTTAATTGGAGTCGTGTTGGAACATTTTGAAGGATCATGCTGCTTCGATAGATGTTGAGATGCCCGCATTTTACAAGAAAAAAATGGTAGCAAAATATCCAACACTTTCGAAACCACTTCAAGGTCAGCGCAAGGTGGTTTTAATTTGAACGAGGAAGCGAAAGGTTATGAGGAAGAACTTCAAGAAGTGCGACCGATTGGTCGTGACCGAGCTAAGAATAAAGCATCATCTTCCTCTCGTTCTACCAGTTCAGCTATTGCAGGAGGAGGTCTTGTTGAATTGGTAGCCGATAAATGGAAAAGTATCAAGTCGGAAAGCTAGGGAAAGAAGAAGGAGCAACAAGACTCCTATATACAGTTGAAGAACCGGGAGTTGGATCTCCAGGATACGGCACGTCAGGAAGCAGCGGAGTTGAAAAGAGAAGAACTTGCTATACAACGTCAAACGCTTGAATTAGCCTTAAAAAAGAAATAGGACAAAGACTTCATCTTCTTTAATTCAAAAATCGACGAGACTTTGCCCCCAAGACAACAACAGACGCTAATGGAGATGAAGCAAGAAATCAAGAAATACTATAACTTAGATTATTAGTTTAAGTTTTAATTATTATTGCAATGTTTTAATTTTATTAGAATTATTATGTAATGTGTTTTATTTTATTAATGAATTTTAATTTAGTTGTTAAAAAAGTTACAAAAAATATGTCGGTCGCCTTACTGGGCCTAAAAGGTCGCTTGTAAGTCGCAGGAGAGAGAAAACTGATGTGACAGAAAAAATAAGGGTCGTTGAAGTTCACTACCCCCCCACCCGACCCCCGGACGGGCGGAGGTCGGGGGCATGGGTCCTTGTTCGTTGCTGGGTTTGTGGGTGTCGCGTAATGTTGGTTCTAGGAGCTAGGGTCGGACGTGAGCGGGATGCTCCTTATGCAAGCTCCCGTTGTGCCAGATCTTCTTTTGGTTAAGCAGAAACTGCGACGCTACCACCCTCGCGACATTTGATTCTCTGGTATTATCCCTTAGAGTGTCTATCTTATTTCGATCTTGTCGGATAGTGGGTACAACGCGTAATAGAACAGTGAAATGAAGACCAGGAAAACGATTAGACTCAACGTCCGACTACTAATCCCCCTCCCTGTCCTTCCCGACCACACCCCGTTCCCCCACTCTAGCCTCCCCCCAACCGTCCCATCCCCCCACCACCCAACAAACTCCAACCCCCACCCTAAAAACATAAAACAAAACAAGACCAAAACCCGCTCTCAACCCTCCCTACCACACCCCACTATCCTTAACAACACTCTCCACTTACCAAAGGTACTTGCCGCCCACCCAACACAACCATAAACCCCCCCCCCGCCCAAACTAAAGCTTTCATCGATTACATCTGGAAAAAACGATACCCCAACAGCCTCAAAAAATAAAAAAAAAACCGTCACCTGCCACCCCCCTGGTCCCGCCACCCCTCACCCTCCCCCAACCCTCCTCCCCCCTCCACCCCCCCTCCCGGTTTCCCTCATCCCCCCCCACCTACCCCCCTCCCGGGCCACCCCCTGACCCCCTACTCTCCACCGTCCCCACAACTAACCCACCTCCCCGCCCCGGTTCCCACCTCCGCCCCCCCCCCCCGTCCTCCCCACAACCTCCGCTTCCCTCCACCCACACCCCCCTACCCATCCCCCCCTCACACCCCCCAAAGAAACACCGACACACGTCACGCGAACCGCCCCCCCCTCCACCCCTCCCCACCCCCCGCCTCCATCTCCCCCTCTCCCACTTCGCCCTACCACCCCGTCCCTCGCCTTTCCCCCCACCCCTCCCCCGCACAACCGCTTCCACCCACCCCATCGGCGCCACTCCACCCCCCCCCCACCCCGCCCCCCGCCTACGCCCTCCCATACCGATTCCGACTCAGCCCTCTTGTTCAACCTCTCCCCGCCCCCCACTGCTTACCCTCCCTCACCCCCCACCCCCCCCGGCCAAACACCGCCATCCCCCCACTCCCCCCCCCAACCTCCCCGTCCCGCCCCGCCACCCCCCCCGCCCGCACCGCCTCCCCCGCCCCCTCTCCGCCTGTGCCTCCCACCGTCCTTTCACCTGCATCCCCCCCTCCGCCAACCCCCCCTCCCTCCCCTCCCCCCCACCGCCCACCACACCCCCAATCAACAGAGCTAAACCTAAAAACCAACAACAATCCCATAAAAACCAAACAAGCTCCAACAAGCATACCAATATAAAACAAAACAACCAATCCAAAACCAACACTAATACCCCGCCCCTAAACCCCCCCCGCCATACTATAACCTCCAACTAATTTCACACCCGGACTCAATACGCCGACTCCTGCTACTCCCCCCATCATATACCTGCACCCACCCTTTACTAATCTCTAACCCCGACCACGAACCAGGGGACCCCAACCCAAGCTACTAATCATATACACCCCCCAACTAGACAAACCCCAAGACAAACCACCCCCTCAAAAGAACAGCTCAGTACAATATGCACAGCCCACAAAGTGACAATACAAAGATTAAATACAAAAAGTATCAAGCTATAATAAGATTATGGCAAAAGTCTTTAATTTATCAATTCTTATCCTCAAAATCTTTGTAAAACCATATGCAACAAATAGTATCAAGCTTTAATATGTTTTTGCAAAAGCTTTAAGTTAGCTAAGTCTTTCTCAAAAAGCTTTTGTAAAACCTTATGCTACAATGGAAAAAAGCTTTTGTAAAAGATTTATAGAATACATAAACAACTTTTGATAGTCCGAGCGTTGAAGATGCTGTTAGTTTTTGAGACATTTATTGTATCAAACATATACCCGTTATTAGGGTTTTAAAAGGCGCGCCAATGCGCCGTTAAGACGCGAGGCGTGACCTCCAACGTGACAAAATAGATTAAGACGTCGACTCTAGGCGTGACATGAGATGAGACGTGGAAAGACGCGTTAAAGCGTAACACCTTTTTTGGATTTGACTCTGATTAATTTTTTTAAATGAAGAAAATTAAATGTAATGATAGTTTTTTAGCTTTATTTATTAAGTACAACATTTTTTTTAAACTCGATTTATATGAAATAGAAGAATATAAATATTCTTATATTTTATGTCACTTTAAACAACGCTTTAAAAACGCAAAAGCTTCACCGTAGCTCCTGTAACATGAGACTTGTGCATGCTAACACGTCACGTCTCAGGTTATTTATAACGTTGCCGAATGTCAATTCCATATAGTAACAAACCAAAGCAAAGCACCCACTACAAAAATAGGCAGGGTAAGGTCTATGTAGTAGTAGGCTAGTAGCTGTAATAAAGGCAGACTAGTAGAATATTTATTTACTGTTAGTAATTGT
>BQNB010170838.1:0-11744 GCA_026074375.1 Tanacetum coccineum | reverse complement strand
GTAATTACATGAAAATGTTTAGCTCGTATTTATATCACGTCGTACATATTTTATCATGTCCTAGCACCACACAAGTCTTGTATGTGAATTTATATGTATGTGCACCATGCATGGGTTGAACCATGCATGACCACACCCACATTAATTGGTTAATTACAAAATTTACGCGACCCATACGACTAGACAAGAAGCAAATGAATAGAACATGAATGTACACGAGTTAGGACTCGACTTACAATGGTCCTTAGTTTCTTGTATGTGCGTGTCGTATAGTAATCCAAATCGTATAACCCAAATCCTAGCTTAAACCTGAAACCTCCTTGCTTTCAATATACCCGAACCTTAGTTTGTATACTCCTCTTAATACCCTTGTATGTGATCCGTAGTATGCTAGTGCACGCTAGAAAACTAAGTTGTGTCATGTTTGTGTTGTGCTTGGCTCGGTTTAGGGTGTACCGAAACAAAAGAGATGAAAACAAAGGTGTTATTGGCTAGAGAGAGTTTAAGAGTTGTAAGAAATGTTTAAGTGTCAATATGAGTGGGTATATATAGGCTTAGGAGTTTGTTAGTTTCCTTAGTCCTTAACCAAGTCCAAACTGTGCCCTATATAGTGGTTTTATGGGTTCTAGTTAGTCTCACATGGTTTCTTGCTAAACCACCTAGTACAAATCCTTAATTACAAGATATTTGTACAAGATTTGCCTAAGATCATGAAAATCTTATGGTTTGTGTGTGTGCTTTGCTTGCCGCAGGTATCAAGATGGCCAAAGAGATCCAATAAGGTTAATATTCAATGTGTTTTAGCTAATTAGGGAACATTAAGTACATTCTTTAATTAAACTTAGGTTGTACATGTACTTAGGAGATAAAAAAAGGTTTTCTAGCTGATTTAGCATATGGGACGAATGGTTTATGGGTTTGGCTTACCCATTTTCGGCTAAAGTGACTTATGAACACAAGAATTGAATAAATTTTGTGTTTAAGGATTAAAAGTGGTTATTGGTTTGAGTCTAGGTAAGTCTAGGTATTTTTAGATTGCGTCTAAACGTATTTTTATTGCGAAACGTAACCCTTTTACGTGACCAATAAAAATAAAACGCGCCAAGTCAATAATTATTTTCTTAATAATTATATAACACTTGCTTGACATAAACTTAATTTATCTGGTGACCGTTTACGTTAAATGATTATTTCTAGTCTACGCGATTTAGCTTAAAAGTTAAATTAAAAGTAAGCGCGTATCAGACTAAAATAAATAGTGAGGAATAATAATAGTCGTAAAATGACCTGAAATTGAGAAATGTTACAACAAATATTATAGTAACACTTATATAATATTTATATGCGTCAAAAACTTTATAAATATTATTTTGTAAACTAATTAAACTATAATTATATTGACTATATGAAAATACTAAAAATAAATGATAGAGCGAGCTAGACTATAATTAAAATTGATTATTTGGAAACACTTACATGAATTGAGCGAGATAGACTATATAACATATATATATATATATATATATATATATATATATATATATATATATATATATATATATATATATATATATATATAAGTAATATAGATGAGAGAGAGAGAAGAGAGAGAGAGAGAGTTTATGATCAAATGAGAAGTTTTCAGAAAAATACGAAGTGAAAATAAGTAACTATAACCGTCATATCTGAGATGCACCGTACTTAAATTATATGCCTCTCTATAATCTTAAATGCATTATAATGCATCATAATGTGTTTTCTAGCTTTTAATATAGTGTGCATAGATGCATTTCATGGATTTTCTCTTATTTATTGCTCTCTACATGAGTCAAAATCATGAAAATTAATTTGCAACCATCTACACATCCAAAGTAACTTTCCGAAACTCAAAATGTTGCATTCTAGATGAATATATATGTATCTAATACAATTCGTTGCATCTCAAATGTGATGGTTAAGTCACTATTCTCACCACTTCTTATTTATCTACTTCACACTGTATCCTACTATATATAGTACTAATTATATATATTTATATATAATATATATCGAAATATATAAGATATATATAATATATATATATATATATATAATATATATGTGGGCTAAATATAGTTTATAAATATGATTTAGTTACTAGATGCCACCTCAACGATGACATGACACATTTTGCAATAATTTTTTGATTTTTTTTTAATTTTTTGATTTTTTTTTAAAATATTGTCCATGGCAAGGTTCGAACCTGTGACCTAAGGTCAAGTTCCAGTCAAGTTTACCAACTAAGCCAAGCCACCATTTGTATTTTACTATCCAAAACTATGATAATATATTCTAAAAAAACCACGTTGATATATTTTAATCTTTAAAAATATATCAAGATATACTTCAAAATATATTAAGATATACTCTATAATTATCAAAATATACTCCCAAATAATATAAAGAATTAATACCATAATAATGAAGTATACCATATGTTTAGATGGTGGAACTGAATATATCTACGGAGAATGGAATCTTTTATATAATAAAAGCATTAGATCATTTTGGAGTTTTCTGTCAGATTAAATATTAAGAGAAAAAAAATTGGACCAATAAGAGAGTTTGATTTTGACACATAAGCAAAATCATGCGATCTGATTGATCAATAAAAAGTCAAAATTAAATCAATTTGGTCAAAATTAAATAATTTTGGTAGAGAAATTTGATGAGAAAAAAAACACATAAAAATGTATGTGTCAAATTTGTGAAAACAAAAACTTGAAAAAAGAAAAGGTAATTAATAAAACTTTAGATGTTTAATTTTAAATAAATTATATGGAGTTAAGTGTAAAATTTATAAATTTACAAGTTTTATTATAAATTTAAAAAATAAACAAATAACCCCTTAAACTTTATACCCTAGGCTTTATATTTTTAAAATACAACAAACAAAAACAATTTCTTACTTCCAACAAAGATTTAACATTATTTAGTCACATCTCAAATCTACCTGAAGATTTTTTTGTGATATTTCATTGTCGGCCTGAAATCATGTTGTACAGCCAAATAGAAAAACACTGAAGCACATAAATTATCGTAAATAAAGAAAAAAGGGTTTTCTAGCTATTTATTGATGGGTTTGGAAGAATTGCATTTTCTTTTCTTTTGGTTTAATACGTACTAAAATTCTAACAATTGAATTTCTTAAAAAGTATTTTTTTTCATTGACATATTTGCATGCCTATAAATCATATAAAACAATCTTGAGCTAATTTTATATCTTAGAGATGTGTTGGTGACGGGAAAGTAGGTAAAACTATTTTTACATTTTTATATGATTTTTCATTCTCGGCCTAAACTCATGTTGTACAAACAAGTAGAAAAACACTGAATCACATAAATTATCATAAATAAAGAAAAAGAGTTTTCTAGCTATTTGTTGATGGGTTTAGAAGAATTATATTTTTTTTCTTTTGGTGTAATACGTACTAAAATTCTAACATTTGAATTTCTCAAAAAGTCTTTATTTAATTGACATGTGTGTATGCTTATAAATCATATACAACAACTTGATGCCACTTTTATATCTTAAAAAAGTGTTGGTAACGGAAAAATGGGTAAAATTCTTTTTACATTTGTTATGTATTAAAGGTATATAGGTAAATCTTTGTTTAACCAAAACATATTGTATGCACGAAACATAATGTCTAAGCCTCGTGCGTGCACGGGCATTAAAACTAGTACTATATATCTTTTAAGAAAACTGATGATGAGTTCGAAATATACTATGTCATATTAAATATACGTATACGTATATTATTTAACGATTCAAAAACTATTTTTATTCATTGATGATAAGGTCATCGATATATTAAGAACTATGAGTGTATAAATATGATTTAGTGACTGGATGCTACCTCAACGATGACATGACACACATTTTGCATTAATTTTTCGTTTTTTATTATTTTCGGATTTTTTTTAAAATATTGTCCCAGTGACCTAAGGTTAAGTTCCAATCAAGTTTACCAACTGAGCCAAGCCACCATTTGTGTTTTACTATCCAAAACTATAATAATATATTCTAAAAAAACATGTTGATATATTTTAATCTTCAAAAATATATCAAGATATACTTCAAAATATATTAAGATATACTTCATAATTATCAAAATATACTCCCTAATTATATGACATATTTTGAAGATATACTACATAATTATCAAGAAATCTATCTCATATTCAGTTTTAAAACACAATCATCACATACATACACACCACAAAACAATTCATTCCATTTTTCATATGATCTTATAATGTTATAACTCTCTGAATAATGCTTTGATCTCCCTGATGCAAGTGAAATGGATTTTTTATAGTTTGTTTACTCTTAATATTAAGGTTAGCGTTTGAAACTTTCGACTACTTTTGTGCAACTTTTTTTATAGAATCTCTTTTAAACTAATTCTGGGCATACGTTTATGTATTCACTTATCAAAGGTTAAAGTACCTAGACATGAAGATACTTGAATACTCTTCATTTCCTCAACAGAAAGAAGGAGCATGCTCAATGTGGTATGCTGACTTGAGCTAGGTCTTATGTTTTGTTATGCATAAAATGATAAAAAAAAATCCTGATGTAGATAAGACTATTTTACTTGCCTTTTAGTTGGACATCTGTTCTGAGGTGATTGGTAGGAAGGATTCATCAAAAAGTGTTTTTGACATAGGGAAGGCGGTGTTATTTAGTGATTTAATTTCTTATCATCATATCTATCAAATATTGACATTCTTACTGATAGTGGCAGTATTTGTCTTTTTGCATTTAAAAGGGTTTTTCAGAAGAGAAGGCTGAAAGGGGTATGGAAGTCTATTAATGGACGTAGAAGCATTATTAATGAATTTGAATCTTTGCATTCTTATAAATTTGTGTTACATGTTTTTTTGCCACTGTAATATATGTTGTAATATATGTGTATATCGTTAGAAAATATCATACAAGATACCTACCTGAATTGTTACATTCATTAATGTCTTCAGGGAAAAGATTGATGATATTACTTTCGCGCAAGATGTAATATCAACCTTGAACAAGTTTTCAGTAACGAAAACCATAGGCTTAACTTATATGGTGATAACGTTAAGGTAAGCCTAATATCTATCATTAGCACTATAATGATGACTTATTTGTGCTTTTGTTTGTTCATGTTTAGGTTCAATGAACAGTTGATTATGGTAGATACATGTCAAGCTACTACACTCTTTTCCCAAGTCTGAGTCCTTTCCTTACTAGGCTTCTTGCTTTTAATAGGACTAAAATATTATTCATATGACCTATCTTGATTCTTATTTTACATGGTTCAGGTTGTTCAGATGTGATATATATACTAATTCAGTGCCCTCTTTTGTCTCTAAATACTTGATTAATAGTTCTTCCTTTTTGTCTCTAAAACAGGTTCGCAATGATTTAGAGGTTGTTAAAGCAGCTACTTCTACTCCTGAGAGTTCGGATGAGTCTACTAAACCCGTTGAGATTAGTCAGACTTTACAGCTTGCAACCATGTTTGGAGTGTGGTACTCATTGAATATCTACTTCAACATCTTCAACAAGCAGGTTTTTTGGCTTCTCGATCAGTTGTTATATATTTTAATTTTTGGCGATCTACAGTTTTGAACAGGATATGCACTGCCATTAAAAAAACATAATACAGATACTTATTACCATTACATATGTAATTACTTATGTTATTTTATAGAATATTACAGAACAATTTAGGATATACATGCGCACAGGTGCATAACCCAAACTCCTGCCGTGTGTTGCCTAATGAGTACAAAATTAACTAAAAATGTTATAACAATAGTGAACAAAACAAAAGATGGACTTGTGTCGTGTATCTTCCATCCACCGTCGAATATTCAGATTTTAGGGGTAGGGGTCGGGTTGAGTGAAGGGGTGCTGCAACTTTGACTATATTTAGTTGTGACCACATAGGAGTTACTATTTTGTAATGTATTTTGGTACTGCATGAATTGTTTCTATATGGGTATGTTAAGCAGGTTTTATGGCAAAGCTTTGATTACCCAATAGACATGCTTCTACCTAGAATGAAAATTAGATTTAATCATAAGATTGGCCATAGATGGTCACTCACTTCTTGGTGCAGCAAATAGGTGCCAGCCCGTTGGGACTTTTACTTTAGCAGGAGACCTCAATGGCACATATCAAATGGTCATCCTGAGGCGAGGAATTACCCACTGGCTGAGTGGACCATGGCAGAATGGTCAATTCAAAAACACTGATCTAGAATCTTCTGGTTTAGATGTCTGCCTTTACTGTGTCTTTAACGAGACTGAGCGATCCATTACATATTTAACAAAAATAAATAATTCATTTCCAGCTTTGACTAAACATGAAGACGGTAGGCTTACAAGTGAAACTTTAAGCTTAAATGTTCAATGCGACCTCACCCCAAGATATTTTAGCCCTGGATGTTCTTCATATGAGTTTGAAAATTTATAATGCAAGGTAGGTTATTACTGGACAAACGTATCTAGCTATATGGGGATGAGTATGAATTTGATGATAAAAGCTATAACTTGACTATAGATAATTTCAAAGGAATATGATGGGGCAATTGTTCTTGTCACACCTCGTCAGCGGCAGAAACACGGGAATGCGACATAATGATTCACATCGCACAAGATACAAGATCATACCATCTGAAGTTCACAAAAGATTAATTTACAAAGGTTTCATGTTTCAATCTTGATAAGTAAGACCTCAGTCTTAAATCCTAAAATCCTATGGGTGCACATCTTTAATCTCCAAAACCATCCATTTACCTTTATCAAACACACCTGAAAATGATACTCGAAAACATTAACAATAATGTTGGTAAGCTCGTAGGTTTAAAGGAAACCCAGTCGTTATGCTAATATCTCAAACAGTTGGACAATTGTGTTGTATGACAGTGAATATATGCAAACAAATCGCAAACCCATAACATAGCATCCCCTATAATCATGTACCAAGACCTAGCATCCCCGCTAGTCTTATCACCAACGTGTACCACCGCTCTTAGAGTCGCAACCCCGAATGTCTTATCGCACCTAAACCCTACAAGCTGGAGCTATATATAGGGCGAAGTTCCACACAGAAAGTTCCACACAGCATATCGTACCAACACATATCATTCACTTAGCAGTCATAAGCACATAAATTGTCCCAAAAACGAAACCACATTTCGCACAGTTCAGAAAACAGTTCAAAACACATTTGAGTATCATTTTCCCCCAACGGAAAAGATTTAAAAAGTAGGACTACGATAACTCACCTTGACAGATGATGATAACCGCATAGATAATCTCCACACAACGCACAAACAATCTCTACACAACGAACCAAATAACCTCTACACAACGAACCAAATAAACTCTACAACGCACAACGGTACCCGACCACGACCTAATCATTAATTTCACCTTATTAATATTTATTGTACAAATTGCATCATTGTACATGCGTTCGTATTTACTCACACCAAATTCTTACCCTTATTGCGAAACCCTTGTCCTCTTTGCAAAATCCTTTATTCTCATCACAAAATCTTTATCCTTATTTCAAAAACCGTTATTCCCATTTCGAAATCCTTATTCTTGTTACAAAACCTTTATTCTTATTACAAACGTTTTGGTATCATGGTTGTGTGGTAATTAAGTAAAACAACTCGATGCACTTGGGCTAAGTGCGACATCAACACAAAATATACTCAACAACTAAAACGAAACAACTGACCAAACGGTTCAAGGTAATCCGACGGGAAATGAGTATGATCTCAAAGATTGAAAATGAATGAATTAACATCTCCGTAATCGACACGATATATATTTAATATATATAATAGTATATAACACTTTAGATAAATTAGTAACATTTTATTATTATTTTCGTCTTTTTATCGGGCTAAAAGAGAAATTATAAAATCTTTTCATCTTATCATGACCACGTTTGACCGTTCTGTCTTGACACCTAAGGTTTATTAAAAGTCACATTTCGTCCTTTAGCCGGATCGGCACAAAATAAGTTTTCCACAATATTTTCTAAGTACGACTCATTTTTATAAAAAATTTGACATGACCCGTCCGTTTATACAACGTTTCCCAAAATTTCAAATTCTCAATTCTAAACACTTTTCCCAACTCTCAATTCCAAATGCTTTTCCCAACTCTCAATTCCAAACACTTTTCTCAATTCTCACCATCTTCTGACAAAACGCCAAATTCTATATCTCAAAATACCTTAACAAAACGTATTTTCTTCCCACTACTTTCAACACTAACACGAACATGTTTTACTTTTAAAAATCTACTTTTCACGTATAAAACCACTAGTTTTCGCTTATTGGGCCTTAAGGCCCAATAAAGGTCCAAAACGTATTTACTAAGTGTTTAAAATCCGTTTTATTATCTTAAACCCGACACCAAAATATAAGTCCAAAATATATAAGTTTGAAAACCATTATAAGCTATAAGCCACTAATAATCCGTAACCAAAATAAGCTGAAAATAAACCGACTTCAATATAAGTCGTAAGCCCAATTTAAGCCGAAACTAAAATAAGCTATAAGTCCAATATATGCCGAAACCAACATAAGCAAGAATAAGTCAAAGACCGAATAAGCTAAAATCCAATAAGCCACAACCAAGTAAGCCGAGTGGGTATTGGGCCGGGCCCAATACCTCACTCTCGGTTAGGCCGAAACCAACCAAACAAGCCCAATCAACAATATAAGCCCTAACTAACTTATTTTTATGCCACTTTTCGCAATAAGCCCAAATAAGCACTTGACACAAAAGTTATTTTACCACAACAACCATGATATTAAAATGACCATTTTGTTTTCTTTACCTTTTTGCCCACGACGAACCAAACGCACCCTTTCATTTCGTTTTAAACTTTCAGGTTTTGATTTTTTTAACAAACGCACCGTACAACTAGCTTAAGATCATCAAAATAACCACAAAAGTACAATTTTGTTTAAGGTTTTGATAAACTTACAAAGAGGGTTTTGAAAAGCGAGACGAACACAAACCAATAACCCAAACATTGTTTTTATGAACCCCCGCCTATTGGTATCAACCTGAAACGCTTAGATCTTCATGTTCTTGATTAAAGTTGGAAAATTTATATGTTTGTGTGTGTCTTGGGTCGTTTGAAATAGAAAGGAAAAGAGAGGAGAGAAAACTATTTTGTGTATGTATGTTTTTGTGAAGGAAATAAAAGGATACAACTAGATAAACATGTCCTTCCTAGACCAAGAACCTAAAAACAAGCCTCCTTGTCCCCTTTTTGTCCAAATTTCGTTCAAGTATCCTAGGAGGTCTTGGTGTCTTCGTTTTGTGTCGGGTTACCTTAATACTCATAATTCGTGACTTTAAAATGTGACCCGAAATGTGATAACCGGTAATATTTCTAGGGTTAAGTATTATAATATATTGTAGTTTTGTATTTTGAAGTCTTTTGATCTTGTCAGATTTCCTGATGAAAGCTGAAAAGTTGACTTCTGTTGGCTATTTTGCGTAAAATCGGTTTCGGTTTAACCGGGAATTCGGTGAAGTTCTGAGTTCGTAAATGAATCATTTATGATTCGTCTTTCTGTTTTAGAGTGGTTATGAGGTTTTCAGTGCTTTCCGAGAAGTCTTCTCGCGTTTAGCAAAAAATCGTCATGCAGCGCGTACCGGCACGACAATTTAATTAAGTGTGGAGATTAATAATTTTGGGAATGTGTTAATGGGTTTATTTAATTTATTAATTCATAATAATGAAATAACGTTGATTTAAATCATAAATCATAAGTGGAAGAATTGAAAGTTATCAGAAAAACGGTGGTTTTCGTGAATTTCGGTAAAAGACTGTAACAATCATAAAAAGGTGAAATTTTGGGTGAATATACGTTTTCAAGCTATATTTTATGATTTGAAGTGTTTTTAAATAGACGAGCAAGGTTCGGTTGAGTTTTGTCAAAAATTCATGTTTTCGGTCTAGAGTCGGCCGATTACGGCTCAAAAAGGATTTTTGTAGCAGTCTAATGTAATAAGTGTCGTGTGAAAAATCCAAGTTTATGGAAAAATGATTTTAAACGCAATAGAAATGATAACTAAGTTTGGTTGACGTTTTAAATAGATGAAAATTGTGTTTTTAAGTGATCCCGACACAAAAAGAAAGACCCGAGACCCTCCCTTGGATCCAATCGGTCAAAGAAGTCAAGAGGAGACCAGTTGGCTATTTTTAAGCAAGCATGTCTTGCATAGTACCCATTTTATTCCACCACCTCAAATATTTTTGGTTCATGCAGCATTTTGAAAATCAAAAACACAAAAAATCTCTCCTTTTCTCTCTCTAAAATCCGGACGAACCCAAAGAAGAAGAAGAACAAGATTTTGAAGATTTTCACAAGAACACGGGTTAAAAATAGTTAGTGGGGATAGTTAGTAGATGCGGGTTATATAAAAGGTGTACAAATTCGTTCCTTTCGCGTCAAAACCGAACCAAGGTCATCCAAACTTGTAAGTTTTCTAAACTTTGTTAAAAGTTGTACATTTTTCGTTATTAAGGTGTTAATATGCTAGTTGTACAAGTTGATCATCGTAAATATCAAATCTTGAGCGCGAAAATGTGTAAAAAGGGTGTTTGTTTGCGTCGGCTTATAAAAGAAGGAAAGAAAAGAATTTGAGTTTAAATAAAATAGTTGTTGTGGTAATTTCTCATTTTGTAAAAATGCGTAAAAAGGACTTATTTTGAAGCTACACTTATTTAATAAGCTAGATATAGCTTATTTGATTTTGGATAAGAGTAAACGGTTTGGGCCCGGCCCAACCGTGTGAAGTAAGGGTGCGTTTGGCTTTGATTCGGCCCAATAAGGGTGCGTTTGGCCTTGTTCGGCCCAATAAGGGTGCGCTTGGTTGCTTCGGTCCGAAGCCAAGTGGGCCCGGCCCACTTGGTTTGGTCATTGGACTTAGATTCTGGCTTATTGATTTTGGGTTTACGATTTTGGTTTATGTATTAAGCTTATATCTTATTTAGTTTCGGCTTATATTATAAGCTTATGGCTTATTTGGTTTTCGGTTTGGCGTATTTATGAGCTTATAACTTATGTTTTAATACAACTTAATGGGCTTAAGGTCCATTGGGTTTGATTTGTATATTGGGGATTATGAAAATAAGTATGGACTAATCTCTGTTATCGGGCTAAGTATTTAAGATCATAATGGGCTACAAGACCCAATAACAAGTAAATAAAATTGTGGACTTTATAAATAGACTAAAGGGATTGTGTTGGACTAAGGGAGATTTTGTTAGATTTGTCAGATGTAAAAGAGGTTATTTTGCTACGTTTTGATAAAATGTGTTGAAAATATCGATGTTGTCGGAAAATGTCGGGTTTGTGAAAAAGTGTTTTGGATTAAGGTTTAAGACCTTGGAAAAAGTCGTAAAAATGTACGCGTCATGCCGAAATTTTGAAAGAAATTTATACTTAGAGACATTGTATAAAAAGGGGAAATTTCAAGGATTTTATTAATATAACGTCATTTTATTTGAGAATTTAATGCATAGTAAAATATATTTTTCTCGAAATCCTTTTCTTAAACATTTAATATTTATAGTCGTTGTGCCGATGTTAATTGAAGAAATGAAGGGTGAATCTTAAGGAAGATTAAGTGTCGAGGTAAAAGCTATTGGACATGAACATATTAAAGTA
>BQNB010170835.1:2679-13633 GCA_026074375.1 Tanacetum coccineum | reverse complement strand
ACGTTTTCGCTCGTTTTTTACGTTTTCATCCGTTTTTTACGTTTTCGTACTCTTTTTTACGTTTTCGTCCGTTTTTTACGATTTCGTCTGATTTTTTACGTTTTCGTCTGGTTTTTTTGCGTTTTCGCCCGTTTTTTACGTTTTTGCTTGTTTTTTACGATTTCGCCCGTTTTTTACGTTTTCGCTTGTTTTTTACGATTTCGTCCGGTTTCTTACACTTTTGTACATTTGCTTACGTTTTCGTACTTTTTTTTTACAATTTCGTCTGTTTTTACGTTTTCGTCCTTTTTTTTACGTTTTCTTCCGATCGTTTACATTTTCGTCCTTTTTTTACGTTTTCGTCTGTTTTTTACGTTTTCGTACGATTTCAACCTTGTTCGTATGATTTCGTCTTTATTTTACGTTTTTTACCTTTTCGTCTGTTATTTTACGTTTTTTTACGTTTTCGTACGATTTAAAAAAACGAACGAAGATTAAAAAAAACGTGAAAAAAGCGTAAAAGAACAAGCGTAAAAAAACGATTTCGCACGTTTTGTACTTTTATGCTTTCGAACGTTTTTTAAATCTTCGTTCGGATTTTTAAATCAAATGAAAATGTAAAAAAACAGACGAAAACGTAAAAAAAAGGACCGAAAACGTAAAAGATCGGAAGAAAACGTAAAAACAGACGAAATTTTAAAAAACCAGACGAAAACGTAAAAAAACGAACGGAGACGTAAAAAACGTGCGAAACCGTAAAAGATCAATCGAAAACGTAAAACTAGACGAAATCGTAAAAAACGGGCGAAAACGTAAAACAACGAATGAAAACGTAATAAAACAACGAATGAAAACGTAATAAAACGTACGAAAGCGTAAGAAACCGGACGAAAACATAAAAAACACGTGAAAACGTAAAAAAGGGCGAAAACGCAAAAAACAAACGAAAACGTAAAAAACCAGACGAAATCGTAAAAAACGAACGAAAACGTAAAAAAAACGAGCGAAAACGTAAAAAATCATATAAAGAAAGTTAATGTTAAAGGACTAACGATGCAAACGATCTGTAAAAGTTAAAAAAAGAAGCGAAAAGTAAAAAATCTCATATATACAGAAAGTTTATGTTAAAGACTAACGATGAAAGCGATGTTAGACTAAATGGACTAACGTCTGCCACATGATAACTTAACGGTACAATCACGTCTTGGTTCAAGTCTAAGATTTATATTGTGTGAAGTAAGGTGGGCTGTTTGCGTGTGTTAACATAAAATAATGTAAAGGGTTCAAGTCGGGAAATTTTGGAAAGTACGTTGGTAATTTATGGCTTTTACCCGTTATCTAATATATATATTTAATAGTATATTATAGTATATAAGATATTATAGTGGACTTTCTTTGTCAGAAACTAGCTTGAGTGCGAGAATGACAGATGTCACCAGAAAAAATGCATGCATCGACCTCAATAATTGTATTGTTTTGCATCATGTTATAAAAAGTCAAAATCTAATATGTGTTAAAAAAGACATAGTGTTCTTAAAGAAGATTAGATGAAGAAATTGGGGTGAAACTACAAATGTTTTTCTATGTAATAGGTGTGCATCGGTATTGTTCTTATAAAGGTGTGCAACAACAATATTGCGGGGTAACCAGTGAGTGTAAGGTTTTGTGAAAGAAAGAGGATGATTTCATGACGTTAATTGAAGGAACATAGGTGACAGACTTTCTTTGATTATGTGTTGATTTTCATGTATGTTTTTTTATTTTTATAAGGCGGTGCTTTGTATGTTTTTGGTTGGTTCTGTCAGTTCGTTCGCACTAGATTGGTTCTGTAAAGAAAATAAGTCACCACCTTATATGATATTATATATATATAAATATATATAAATATATATAATAGCGTAACAGTATATAATATATATTTTAATATATATATATAACTATATTATCTGTATATATATTTATATATATATATATATATTTTAGTAGGGATATAGTGAGAGAGTAAATAGAAGAAATAAGGAAGTTGTCGAGAAATGTCTTTAAAACCTCACATTTGAGATTGCAACGACTTGACATCTAGAGTAATTTGTATTTCAATTTTGATGCACCATTTTGAGTTGTTTTCGAATCGTTTAATTTGATGGTAGATTGTTGCAGAATTGATTTCTGAATGATTTTGGCACCATGCAGAGGAATACAAATAAAATAACGAGAAGAAATATGATATGCATCTAATATACGTTTATGCATCTAATTAAAGATAGAAAATCATATTATGATGCGTTATAAGCATCTAAGAGATATAGCGAGATGCATCTAATTTAAGTCGGTGCATCTTCAGATATGCGGTTATAGTTACTTCTTATCCTTTCTATTTTAGAATATCTTGCTTATTGTATTGTATTATTATATATGTATATTATGTATATATATATATCTATTATAATATGTATTGCTTTATATTTTTGATTTATTATACTTTTTATAGTGTTATATATTGGTATCTATATTATATAGATAGATCAATAAGATAAAGACAACAGATATTTGTTGTTCGTAGAAAGGATAAAAGATTTATTTTTTTATAATGAGACTAAGTGCTCAAATAAACTTTATTGAGGAACAAAATTCAGCACGAGATCGTGTATGTTGGATGCATGGAAAAAAGTTGTAACGTGCAAGTTTTTCTAACTAGTGGATGCGTTGTTGTCCCGGAGGGGATAACGAAAAAATATTTATCTTAAAAAACGTGTCTTTGTGCCATGTAATTCGGTTTTTGTCGTGGCATCTCAAGAAAGATTCGTTTTTTGTACCTACAACTTCTTTTGACTTTTTGCAGATCAAAATTTTTTCATTTGAGCATCACAAACAATAACAAGTCGAAAGAAATTTGTGCATCGAAAATTTTATTTTGTGCATGTAGTATTTCTTTTTTTTAATTGTAGCATTTAATACAGGTATAAAACTCAAAATTAAAAAATCACTTCTTTTATGCAAATGGTTTTTATGTACCAATCATACCTGTTTTATCGCGGCATAATTTTTGGGAATTTTTCGAGAACTTTTTAAAAAAAAGTTTTCTTTTTATCCTTCTCACGAATATTTGTCTTTTTATTTTAACCTTCCTCTATATATATATATATATATATATAAACAATTATACGTATGTAAATTTTTTTAATCGATTCGTTAGATAAACTTATATATTGATCTTTTCTTTTAAATAGATTTTTGTTTTTTCAAACAAGATCTCGAATTTTATGGTTTGCTGTAACATCATTCAAAATTGATGTTCTTATAAGTGGTTTAGATTTAAGTTTTTATTTTCGTCTTAATTGTTGCTTAGTTTTTATTCGAATCAGATTGTATGGTGTCGGAATAGAGGATGGATGAAGATTTGATTTACCTGATGACGGATACGGCTTCTTTGTAGTCGGGTACGTAGTTATTTGCGATCTTATGTTATGTTTGTGTTACTTTTTCTAATCTAATAAGTTCAATCATTTGTTATCATAATGGGTTCGGGTGACTGGACGAATGCTTACAGATGAACTTACAACAAATGGGATGGTTCATATAAATTTTAATAATCATCGGTTATGATATTGTTTTTGATCTACAATAATTAAATTATGACCTTAAAGTACTGTATATGTTTTATTAACTTGAATATATATTTTGAATATAGGATGCATGGACAGCAGTTTTGATCTCTCTAGATAATGTATGAGTGTGGAACTTAAGAGCTGAAAATCTTGACTCATGGTATCTCGGTCAAGAAACTTACGCCGAAATCGTTAATCATGAGATAAATACGATTATTGAAGGTGTGCATGTATGTTCTTTGAAGGCGTGCGCATATGTTCTAAAGAATTTGCCGAGAAACGGAAGTACACATATGCTCTTTAAAGGCGTGCATATGTTTTTAGAAGGCGTGCACACATGTTCAAAAGAATCTGATTAGAAACTTCAAATACATATGTTATGTGCACATATGTCCGTTTGTGTTAAATATTCATAGAGCACACACTTGTATAGATCGATTAGATTTGTGTATTTTCTGCTATTTAGAAAATTTGTATTTTAATTGTATTTCAATTGATATCGAATTTTGTATATAACATTTATGTTTTTGTTTTGTTATAAATTTACATTATCTAGAAAAACACATATGCACCTTGCTATTTTAAAAACATAGATGTTGATAGAAAAGTTCGAACAATTGTAAACTTGAAATACATGTAAATTCATATTATTTATAAAAAAAACATATATGCAACTGCCCTTTTTCAAAACATAAAAAATTTTAAAAAAATTAAAATTTTAGTTTTTGAATTTCAAAAATTAAGAGAATTTTTAGAAAAGTAAAAAAAATTCAAAAATTAAGGAATTAAAATAAACGGAATTTATTTAAAAAAAACTGAAGAATAACATAAAAATGTCTTATTATTATACCCTTTTGAATTAAATAAAACCTTTAATGGTTAAAAAAAATTCATTGGTCTAAAAGAGTTCTGTTAGTTCTCGCATTAAGATTGGTGCTGAAAATAAAATGACCCGATATATATATACATACCGAATTTAAGGAATATTATATATATATATATATAGGTTGATAGGTTAAATAGGTTAAACGGGTTTCGGATTGACTCATTTAACCCGCTTATCTAAATAAGTTAATTACACGGGTTAAACTATTCAAGAGGGTTCGCGGTTCGACTCATTTAACTCGTATAATAAAGTATATGTAGTTTTTAGTTTTTTGGAAAAAAAATTAAACGGGTTGGTGGATCGACCCGTTTAATCTATACACAACTCGAACCTGACTTGTTTAATAAACGGATTAGATGAGTCGACTTGAATACAACACGAAGCCTATTTAGACTCAACCCAAACGTGTTAAATTTCGTGTCAGTCTCAAGTCGGGTTTCGTGTCGGGTCATAAGTTACCACCTCTAGGTTCTTAAATTATCGTTGACCATCCTTAAAATAGTTAACGACTACCCCTATCCTAAAATAAGTGCCCAATTTACTTTTTAGAGTCAAACTGGTTCAACTTTGATCTTAACAATTTTTGTGTGCGTTATATTATACTTGATGTAAAATATATGAATAGATTATGTTTTTAATGTATTTTCATTGATATAATTTTAATCAAGTATTAAATAACACATAAAAAAATATTTAAAGTCGAAGTTGACAAAGAAAGATTTCAAAAAGTTAAATTGGATGCTTATCTTGGAAAGGGAGGAGTAATATGATTTGACCATTAAGCGACCTTAATTACTAAACTTAATTAAAACCCGAGACGTTTTGTAATAAGTGTAAGGCAACTCCAAAGTACACGAACCTCGAGCCAATGTTTTAATCTCATTCTTTATTTCACACTAAAACACGTGTCTCTCCTACCATACAAAACCTTTCAGATCTCCGACCGTCTCTCCCACTCTTTAACACACACACAAACCGCCCCAATACCCAACACATAAATCCGTACACACTACCTCCACCCCCCGCTTTTTCTTTCTCTTACAGCTTACACAAAAATCAACAACCCTAGATCTTGAAACCAAGTGAGAAATTTTGGGGGTTTTGCGGGTTTCGTTCGATTGCAGTGGTGGTGATGGTTGTTGATTGTTGATATTCCTGGAAATTTGTTTTTGTGTTTTAGGGTTTGCAAACTCTACCGGCAGTGTAGCAGGGATTCCGGCTTAACAAAAATGATACCCACCCTAATGAAGTTGTTAACTATCTTTTGTCTCAAGGTTTAATCTTTTCTTTATTTTTACTTTTTTTGTTTGGATTTTGTAAATTTTATGTTCTTACAGAAATTGAGTGACTATTTGAGATTGTTAGGGTTTTTTCCCTATGGTTTGTCTTACCGAATTTTAGACTAGTGTTTGAGTGGATAAAAGTTCGCTCAATTTGATATTGTTGGGGGTTTATCCCTATGGTTTGTCTTGCGAAAGTTGCGAGCGGTGTTTGTGTGGGTGGCAGTTTTTAGAATGGTCAATCTGTGAATTGTAATTGTTGTTTTGACAATGGCGATTTGGTTATAATGGGCTCTCATGAGTCTCTCTGGGTTCGGTTAAAACTAAGGTTGTCCTCAACTTGGCGAAAGAACCGATTAGGTTTGCAGCCATGCCGGGTGTATCCTCTTTCGTAGGAAAAATAAAAAATGGGGGTGGAGGTACTATCTGTGGCTTTATGTGTTGGGTATGTGTTTTGAGAAGAACACGTGTATAGATACGTGTTTTGATATAAAAACGTGTTTTGGTGTGTGTGCTCTTAAGGGAATGTGTATTTTGGAGAAAGTTCTTATACGTTTGTTATACATGTATTTAGTTTGGTGAAGATCGGTTTAAGTTTGTGGCTTACTGTTGGTGTTTAGATTGGCGGGGCAAATTAGTTATTAGATTTGCAGCCATGGCGAGGCAATTTATTAGATTTGCAGCCATGGCGTGGTAAATTATTAGATTTGCAGGCATGGGTTTCATTTACAGCACGGTTTGCTTATGCGTATAGTTACGAAGTCGGCCAACTTATATCATATTAAAAGTTGTTGTTTCACCGCTACTTACTTTACTGATCTTTTCAAACAAAAGTATTATTGCAGTGACAAATGCTGGCTGCTTATATATGCTTAGTACGCTTTTAATCGGTTTTTATGAAAAAATTTATCGCTGTGATGGTTGTTGTAATCTCGGCGAGAAGTTCTGACCCTGTTAGCCCTAAAATATGTTGACTAATCCGGAATTACATTTATCATTTATAGTCGTGTCGAGTTAGTTTAGCTAGTCGATGTCGGGACTATAAATACCCCCTCCATACTTCCATGGAGGGGTAGAAGTTCACACTTGTAAAAGTGTATGTGTGTGTGTGTTTTTCTCTTTTCTCTCAACAACACACATAACTTCCCATCTTATCTCTTTTCTCTCTAATAATATGGCTACACATCTTTTCCATTTTACCATACCTCCGGATCCGTTGTTCTAAGTGGTGAATCTTGTTATAACATTGGCACCAGAGCATAGGGGGAATTCGTGTTGGTAAGCCACTGATTTTTCGTGTTTAGATCGTGATTTTCTAGTTACTTTTTGTTCTTGGTTCAAAAAGTCAAACCCAGATTTTTGTGCTTAGATGTGTTTATGTTTATGTTTTTTAAGCAAGATCTAGGCATAAGGTAACTAGTTGTGTAAAAAAAATCAAGGTACAAGGTCAAAAAGGGTGTGTTTTGGTGATTTTGTTGGAAAAGGACGTGTTTTGCTCGAAGTTGACTTTCTGTATGAATGAAGCGGAATATGTAATCCAAGCGGAATATGTAATCCAAGAGGAATATGTAATCCAAGAGGAATATGCATGCAGTCAAGCGAAATATGCAATATCCAAGCTAAATATGTCACTGCCAAGAGAAATGTGACATTTTCAAGCGAAATGTGAAATTTATCAAGCGAAAAATGCAATTTTTTCAATTTATCCAATTTTGGTGATTCACTTTCGATACAAACATCAACCATAACAACCCACCACACACAAACAACAACACTTAATCCCAAAAATGTGTACATCCGGGACTTAGTTGACTTTGATGGTACCATGTCAACTTCCAGGGGGAAGTAGTGTATACTACTTCACTTAGAATGGTTGGTGAAGTATTCTACAAACGTGAGAAGAACAGTTGCTGATTTCTCGCATGCACCCCCGAACGAATATTCACCAAACCCTAATGACAAGAAGTAGTAGTCGTTGGTGTGGTTTGACTTCTACAAAATTCCGCTGTGCACGTCAATGACAAGTAGAAGATTGTTCAAGCTACAACAAAGTTTCAGGATCTACTCAAGATAGGGATGTTGGTTTGGGGGGAAGCTGATTCAGAAACTTCGACAAAAAGGAGTTTATGAAGAAAGCTTTTTAAGACATGCTGCATGGATTGGGGGGAAGTTAATCCAACTCATGCGTACTATAATGGTTCCTGTACAAGTAAAGACACTGAAAATTCAAGCTGGAGTACAAGTTTCAAGACCAGGAGAACTCAGAAGACATCTTCAGCTTTAGAAGCGCTTTGGAAGACTTTATTTGTGTTGTATTTGTACCTGATAGGAACATTGTAAGTAATTTCGTATGTCCGCATATTGGGGGAAGATTGTTAGCCCTAAAATATGGTGACTAATCCGGAATTACATTTATCATTTATAGTCGGGTTGGGTTAGTTTAGCTAGTCGATGTCGGGACTATAAATACCCCCTCCATACTTCCATGGAGGGGTAGAAGTTCACACTTGTAAAAGTGTGTGTGTGTGTGTTTTTTTCTCTTTTCTCTCAACAACACACACAACTTCCCATCTTATCTCTTTTCTCTCTAATAATATGGCTACACATCTTTTCCATTTTACCATACCTCCGGATCCGTTGTTATAAGGGTGAATCTAATGTTATCAATTGGCACCAGAGCATAGGGGGAATTCGTGTTGGTAAGCCACTGATTTTTCGTGTTTAGATCGTGATTTTCTAGTTACTTTTTGTTCTTGGTTCAAAAAGTCAAACCCAGATTTTTGTGCTTAGATGTGTTTATGTTTATGTTTTTAAGCAAGATCTAGGCATAAGGTAACTAGTTGTGCAAGAAAAATCAAGGTACAAGGTCAAAAAGGGTGTGTTTTTGGTGATTTTGTTGGAAAAGGACGTGTTTTGCTCGAAGTTGACTTTCTGTATGAATGAAGCGGAATATGCAGGTTTGAATGAAGCGGAATATGTAATCCAAGCAGAATATGTAATCCAAGACTTGAACAATCTTCTACTTGTCATCAAAGTGCACAGCGGAATTTTGTAGAAGTCAAACCATACCAACGACCACTGCTTCTTGTCATTAGGGCTTGGTGAATATTCGTTCGGGGGTGCATGCGAGAAATCAACAACTGTTCTTCTCACGTTTGCAGAATACTTCATAAACCATTCTAATAGGGATGGCAACGGGGCGGGTTTGGGGCGGGGCGACCATCCCCATCCCCAAACCCGCTTACTAATGTTCTCCCCAAACCCGCCCCGATCCCCGTTAGGGATTTAATCGGGGTGCCCCGTTGGGGCGTGATGCTCCCCCAAACCCGCCTCGTACTAATCGGGGATCTTATCGGAGTGTCCTCTTTGTGTGCAATTCTCGACCAAAGCCGCATCATTTCATATTTATTATTAATTTTAGACTGTTAGCAGTAACTTGAAGAATTAAAAACTTATTAATAATCAATTACAAACAAGGTTTATTAAGTTTCACGATAATATCATACATGTATAATGATAAATTACACTATAAATAAGTTAAATCTTAAAAATATGATATTAAACAAGTTTCTATAATAACAATTTTGCAATATTACAAAGATAAAAATATTAACAATATTAGAGAAGTACTTATTTATTACGTAAATAGTAACAAAATATTATATAAATATACATATATTTTTATATGTGTATATATTAATCGGGTGGGGCGGGGCGGGGATGTTATTCCCCACTTTCGCCCCAAACCCGATTAAAAATCCACGTTTAAGCCCCAAACCCGCCCCGTAACCCGATAAGCATGCCCCGCCCCAATTATTTCGGGTTTCGGGTTACCCCGTCGGGTTCGGGTTTTTTTGCCATCCCTACATTCTAAGTGAAGTAGTATACACTACTTCTCCCTGGAAGTTAACATGGTACCATTAAAGTCAACTAAGTCCCGGATGTACACAACTTCCTTCCATACAACACTTCAAATAGAGCACATCAAACACCCAAATGATAACTATTATTATAGAAAACTCAGTTAAGGGTAGATGAGTATCCTAATTACCACAAAAAAAATCAATCACGCACGCTCTCAACATATCTTTCAAAATCTGAATGGTACGCTCCCTTTGTCCGTCCGTTTGAGGATGATAAGTCATACGTATGTTTTAGCCGTGTTCTTAATGCCTTTTGCAATGTCTACCAAAGCTACGAAGTAAATCTTCTACCACGATCTGAGATGATCGACACATGCACTCCATGCCTTGTTACTATCTCATTAGTGTAAAGTCTTGCCAAATTCCCCATTTTAAAATCTTCACGTACTACTATGTAATTGACATACCTTAGTTAGTCTATCGACTATTACCCAATTCGTATCATACCCACTACTTGATCTTGGCAACCTTGTAATAAAGTTCGTAGTTATTATATCCTATTTCTACTCGGATATCTTTAGTTGTTACAATAAACCCGAAGGTCTTTGATGTTTCAGCATTCACCTTTAAACAATTCAAACAATTGCTAACATAGGTAGCAATATCCTTCTCCATACATGGCCACCATACATATCTCTAAGGTCATAGTACGTCTTATCCGCTCCCGAATGTACCAAGTATCTTGATGCATGAGCCTCGTCCATCATTAATGTCCTTACATCACCTATTAATGGAACCCATAATAGATACATACCTCCACCTTCCTTCTTTTCCATTAGTTGGTCCAGGCCACGCAACATTTCTGCTGTCGTGTTCTCTACCTTGCCTCTTTGCATGAGTACACAACCTAATCCTTGATTCGATGCGTCGTAATAAACTACAACTCTTTGGATCCATCAGGTAGTGACAATATTAGTGCATTTCACATATTGCCCTTCAACGACTGAAAAGCTTCCTTTTGTTCCTTGGCCCACTCATACTTCTTATTCTTCTGAGTCAGTGAAGTAAGGGGTTTAGCAATCATAGAAAAATTTACTATGAAACGTCGGTAGTAACTGATAAGTGTAAAATACACATATCCATTAATACCTAAAATGACCCAATTAAACCAAAACAGACCAAAAATGGCAAAAAATATGCTTGTATTTGTGTTTTGTGTATGCAGATACGGATATATCAAAAATCACAAGAAAACCATCAAAATCAGGAAAACACGGACACGAGAAACGGAAGAGTACAAGAAGCCAAAGATTCAAAGCTAAAGCCAAAGAAAGTCAACTT
>BQNB010170834.1:0-13633 GCA_026074375.1 Tanacetum coccineum | reverse complement strand
ATTGTTATAAGATAAACGGGCACGTAAACGAGTATGTATTCAAGTTTGTAAACAAGTTCAAATAAGTAAACAAGTTTGTAACGAGCATGTATTATCCCCCAAGACAGTTAAAAACAAGTAAAATAGGGGTTATGAGACTCACCTCAAGTGAATGTATCGAATGTAGTATCAATCAACAAACAATAACGTCACGAATAACCAGAATGCAACCTAATTAATTATAGGTCGTATAAGTACTATGTATTTAAAATAAATACAACAATGTATATTATAAAATTATATTACCACCTAATAGTTTTTGTTTAGTTTATAAGTGTTGGAATAATATTTGAGTTGCGTTTGAAAATAAATGACCAAGTATATGTTTTCGAAGTATTTTCTAATAGTTAGAAAATAAATTATAATCGTCCCGCTTGATTTAGCATTTTTATTATTTTTGTAATGACACTTTATATATAATTCGATTGGTTTATAAAATAATATTTATAAAGTTTAAAACATGTATAAATATTATATAAGTAACACCATATTATTTCGTAAGGTTTTTATAGCCTAAATGGGCCCGAAAACACTAGTAAACCTTATTTTAAGTTTCTAACAGCTATGTATGTTTTTATAAAAAGTGCAAAATTTTATATAAAAGTTATTTAGCTTCTATAATTTATAGTTCACAATCTATACACTTGTTAAGGTTCCGAAACTCGCAATTTTATATAGTAAAAAATAAAATATCGTTCCAAAACACTGTAGTTTTATACTTTGGCCGAATCGGACCTGAAAGCCCTCAAAAACTCCGTTTTCAGACTCTGTCATTTCCTCACAGTTTTCACAGCTTTATAAAAGCTGTGAAAGTTTATTTATTTCTTGAAATCTTAAAAAACTCATAACTTTCTCGTTTTAACTTCGTTTTACGCATTCATTATATGGTACAAAATCATGACGAGGATAATCTATATATAAAACTGTTCACAAATTGTATAATTATACGAAACAGTTTTATACAAGATGTTTTTTGTATAAGAAATATTTTTTATAATTTTAATTATCGAAATCTTGCAAAAAATATTTCATATTTTCCTTCGTTATAGCTTGTTTTCAAGATTCTTATATTTTCGAAATCGTCATATATATGTTAGTATTTATAATTTGGAGTGTTGTTTATTTGAACAAAATTCGTTTATCTTTTTGCTGAATATTGAATCTATACGAATATAATGTTTATAAAAGTGTTTTTTATTACTTTATTTTGTACAAATCTTTTTTAAATTAACGAATAACCACATTATTAGTTGTACTTTAAGTCCTCTAATTTATGGTCTATTATTTTTTGTCTAATATGGTTCAAAATAAAATATCCTAATAATTATCTTATTTATAGAACTTAATAAATAAATTTATAATAACTTAATTATATAAATTATAATTATATAAATTATCCAACACTTGTAATATATCAAATAAAATATGTTCTTGCATTCTAACATATTTTAAACATCATTTCATCATGAATATGTTTAATTGTGTATAAACCTGTTTTATTTTATAAACTTTATAAAGTAAATACTAGATGGTGATTAAACAATATAACAAATATATATGTATAAAAATGAAATGATTATGAAAGTATATGGTTTATGATAGACCTTATGTGAATAAATGAAGAAGATGAACACAATCTAACTTAAAATTTCAACCCAAAATCCTTTTTAAAAACCCAAGTTCTTTTTTGAAAACCCTAATTTTTCTTCCTTGCTAAACCCTTGTCTAAATGAAACTCAAGCCTTGAAATAACCTTGATACACCTTATATATCAACCCTAATAATGCGTGTATGCTTGTAATCTTGCTAAAACAAAAACTATGAACTTTCTTTTACCCCTATTTCTTACCGAGACTTATGAGAGGAAACAAGAGAGAAAGAGTTTGATTTTATAGAAAATGATATGTGTGTGTATAAGTCTTGCATCAAGGCTAGTATTTTTAGTGAGAGTGCTTGTAAAAACCACTTAATGAAACCATCAAATGGAAAGTATAAGGGGTGTAAGGGTGGACGGTTTTAAAGGTTTAGGGGATGGTTTTGTGATTAGTTTAATGCTAGGTCTTGTAAGTAAAATATGTTGTAAGATGATGGGATTTAGTAAGTGAGCATGGCTTCTTTTTCTTCTTTTCCTTGATTCAAGCCATTTCATAGCATGCTTATATGACAAAGTGAAAGAGTTGGAAGCCTTGGCAAGTTATACATACTTTTGGGTTTATACAATGGTTAATGGTTATTATAGTTTATTAGTTAGTGGACTTTATTGATTTAATTTGGTGTATGTATGTGGAACCGGGCATGGGTGAGTTTGTGTGAGAGTGTATATAATTTTTGGGTATTGGGTATTTGTTGAAGCATAGATGGGTTTATGGGTTTACATGCATGCATGAATGTGTTTTATTGCGAAACGTAAACGTGTTACGTAACGAACAAAAATAAAAAGTGAAAAGAAATAAAAAGTGAAAAGTTATAAATTATCTTCGTAAAAATAATATAACACTTGTTTGAAGTAAATTTTTATTTGTTTGATGTTGATTTACGTTGATTGTTGATTTTTAGTTTACGTGATTTCCTATACGGTTGAAATTAAAAGTGAACGCGTAGAAGTTTAAAATAAATAGTTGAATATTTATTGACGTAAAATGACGCGAAAATGTGGATTGTTACAACAACTATCAAAAGAGTCACCAAATATCAAAAAGTCATCCATAAATACTTCCATAAAGTCTTCCACCATGTCGTGGAAGATTGCTGTCATGCATCGTTGGAAAGTTGCAAGGGCGTTGCATAGACCAAAGGGCATTCTTCTATAAACGAATGTTCCGTATGGACAGGTAAATGTTGTCTTTTCCTGATCCTCGGGTGCAATTAGAATCTGAAAAAATCCTAAAGAACCATCAAGAAAGCAATAATAGTCATTACCAGATAACCTTTCGAGCATTTAGTCAATGAATGGTAGGGGAAAGTGATCTTTTCGAGTGACATCATTTTGTTTGCGATAATCGATGCAGAATCTCCACCCGGTGACCGTGCGCGAAGGAATCAATTCATTATTATCATTCAATACCATGGTCATTCCCCCTTTCTTTGGAACAACATGGATCGGGATGACCCATGAACTGTCAGAGATGGGATAAATCAACCCAGAGTCAAGTGACTTCAAGATTTCGTTTTTTACCACATCTTGAACCTTTGGGCCTTTGAGGTTGAATAAATGGTTTAAAGTCATCCTCCATCAGGATTTTATGTGTACGGAATGAGGGGCTTATTCCTTTAATGTCCAATATCTCCCAGGCCATTGCTCCTTTATGATTCTCCAATACCTGCAAAAGTAATTTCTTTTCCCTTTTGAAATATTTAAACGAGATGATTACGGGAAAGGATTCATCACCATTTAAATATGCGTATTCTAAGTGAGATGGTAAACTTTTCAGCTCAGGTCTTTTCTCGTCAATCTCATTAACACTTGTTGAATAAAAGTGTTCATTCCTAATTTTCTCTGGACCATCGCTTCACTGTTCCTCTGAATACACTGTATCTATAGAATTGATACACCGTATTACATAGTCCGTAATAATTTATCAGGTTTGGGGCTATAGTTATCTAGGTCCAATTGGTTTACTCCTTTTTCCAAATTCTTAAGTAAAAATGAGTCTTATTGATCATTTCTAATAATTCTTGGGTTTCTTTATAATTAGTGTCATCTAACTCATCTATACTATAACATTCGTCGTCCTTAGAAGGTGGATTTTTCATTGACTGGTCCATGTCAAAAATTACCTCATCATCTCATACCCTAAGTGTTATCTTTTTATTGAATACATCAATCATAGCCCGTGCAGTGGCCAGAAAGGGTCTTCCTAAAATTATTAGAATTCTAGAATCCTCAGGCATATCCAAGATAACAAAATCAATGGAGAGGACAAACTTATCGACCTTTATGAGCACATTTTCAACTATCCCTCGAGGGTACTGGATCGACCTATCTGCTAGTTCTAAGCTCATTCTAGTAGGTTTTGGTTCCCCTATTCCTAATTTTTCATACATTGTATAAGGCATCAAACTTATACTAGCTTCTAGATCGGCTAACGCATTATTAATTTGCAAATCACCAATATGACAAGGAATAGTGAAACTTCCTGGGACTTTTTTCTTGGATGACAGTTTGTTGAGTAGGACCGATGAGCATCTTTCATACATCGTAATGGTGCAAGCTTCTTCAAGTCTGGATTTGTTCGTCAGCAAACTTTTCAGAAATTTAGCGTACTTGGGCATCTGTATTATAGCCTCGATGAATGGCAGGTTGATATGGAGTTGTTTTAGATTTCACAAGAACTTTTGTTGATGGGCTTCTTCTTTTTCTTTTCTCAAACGGTGAGGGAAATGTATTGACGGTACTTGTACCTTGACTGAGGGTTAAGATATCGTTTCTTTTGTTTTCTGGGGCTCGTTTCGCAAGATGACGTCTCGTGGTTCTTCCGGCTTGTCACGTGGCAGTTCGGAAGGTTCTTTATTAATATTGTTGATTTCGTCATTGTAAGCAATCCTAGTCGTCATCTTTCCTCCTGTAGTTGTTACTCCGCTTTTTATCCTGTTATTTTTCAAAATCAGTAAAACATCATTTCATTACTCCTCGATAACCCTATGAGATATAGTCGATTGCTTTGATGATTCATCTTAAATAAGTGTGTGTGTGTCGCTTTAGGCTCTTATTATAACAGAAAATAAGCTCGTTGGTTTTGTTTTGAAACTCTCATGATGAATGTCTTCATCTCATCATGTTCTCGCTTTCCTTCGTCGATTAATTTACCCAACATTTCTTCCATAGTTGGCCTTCTATCCTGATAGGTAAACCGAAAGGGATGGAATCCAAATGTCGTTCCTAAAAATAAAGATAATTTTAAAGTAAAGCTATTCTAGAAAAAATAAATTAAAATATTAACTAAAAGCTTGAATGGTGTGTCAGCAGTTGATTAAGCCGTATTAATTAATCGAATCACGCCGTATTGGTTGTCGTTTGGACTATGAGGAAACTAATTCGGTATCTAAAAGAATGTAGAAAAACTACAGAGATTATCAGGAGAAAAATCAAAGTACGGTAAATGGAAAACTAATTAAGCTACCACATTAAAAAATTTAGAATACTAACAAAATAAGAATTAAACAACTTCACTCCTCGGCAGCGGCGCCAAAAACTTGATGTGTCGTTGTGCGTAGGTATTATTTATTATCAAGTTTTTTATTTATATTTTGCCGAATTACCTAAAAAACAATTCTATACGGGCGTGTACAACGATCTGTTTGTAGCTTTTGTTGGTAAGGTAGCCGTATCGATCACTATGTGATGAGAGCGTTAATTACATATTCTATAAATATTTTCATTTGCTTAAATTATTTTAATTCTAATCTTACCCTTTATCTTAACGCTTGAGGGGGTTTTCAGCCTGAGAGTCTGCACGAGGTTTTAGATGATGAGGCAATGGGAAAAAGAGAATTAAACACTAACAAGCAAATAGTCAGAAGATGGATAAACTGTCAAGCCAATTATAGGGGGATTAGTACTAACCATGAATAGTCAAATAAAAACGCAGGTTTATTTATAAGTGCAATGATTGCTTTTCTCGAATGGGCATATCATTCCTATATTTTGGCGTGGAGGTGAATTCTTCCTAAAACCTGACAGCCAATTCTAATAACAAATTAAACGCCTCGCATAATGATTCACTTTATTGATTATAATCTTTCTTAGATGTTATCCAATAATGATCTTGTTAAACCCTTTAGCTCAAACGAGACTTTACTAACTTACTGCTTAACAGCACTTTATATACTAGTAGTCCACTGTCCAAGTCCTTACCAAGGGAATCAGAACGTAATTTGTTGATCCCAGGTCACCTGCTATTCCAACATGTTCACTAAACCAATGGCAAGGATAGGTCATTATTTGTGATCCTATGATTCTAGATATATAAATTACGAATATGGAGAGCTATCCCGGTATCTAGCTAGCATGATATTTTGCATTCCTAGATCCAGTTGAATGATAGGTCACATACTTAAGCACGTAAATAAGTATAAATTGATAAACATAATCAACAATCAACGATAAATTAAGCAATCGAGATAAACAAACCAAACATTAAATTATCATAAACATGGCTAATACCTAAAGGTATTAGCCAATAACCATTGTATAGAATACAAGCATAATAATCGAACAAGTAAGGTAACCTAACCGAGTTAAACGAATGATACCAAAAATTGAACGAGTATTAGAGTATATATGAATACAAGGGTTCCCCTTTTGATTGAAGCTCGTTGCTTGACCTTCTTTGCTTCTCTTCTCTTCTAAAAATCGAACTTGGTGGTTAAATTATGAATTAGCTACTAATGGCTCCTATTGCACACCAAAATTCGTATTTAAGGTTTCTATTTACAGTGTCTGGAACTTCATCGATATGTCGTATTGGTTGAAGTCAATACGGCGTATTGGGGGTTTCTTGGAGTAGAGACCACGTTCGATATCTTCCGGAATCTTTAAATAATCTTCAATACGGCGTATGAAGTCTTCTGGATACGGAGTATAGGTCTTTAATTCTTCATGGTTTCTTGTGAAGTGCAGGCACAGATATGTCGTATCTTCCTTGATGGATACGGTATATAGGTTGTCAAAACTGTTTCTTCAAATTTCATTATTTAAGCTCCAGAATGCGTGCCTTTTAGCTAATATTCACAAAGTACTCCATACTTACTGCAAATATTAAATATAAACGATTAAGTGTCAATTCTCGCAATAATTATACAAGATGGGTAATTTACATGAGATAAATGATACTATAAAAGTGACGTTATTTGATGTCATCAGCTGCAAAACATAATCTTCTCACAATACTTCCAATATTATTCCCATTCTGTATACTTGATAGATTAGAGATAGTTGCCTTCCAGTCTAAATCCTCACACTGCATCTTAATTTTATCCTTTACCCTTATCCATAAGTCTTTAGCATATCCACATTTAAAATATAGATGATCATGAGAATCCATATCTTCATAGCATAATGGACATACCACCGTATCATAAGATCCCCATTTTATGGTTTTATCTTTAGTAAGCTTTTCAAGGATAACTAACCAAAGAATAAATGCATGTTTTGGAATATTTTAGGAAAACCAAACCACCTTGCTCTAATTGACTTTTTCAGAATACTCTTGAAGGTCACAATAAACTTGTCTTATAGAGAAATCTCCAAGAGATCCACCCCTGTTCTTCCATCTCAGCACATCATTTAGGTCTTCATTCAAACTAATATTAGACATTTGATTAAGAATTGGGAATTTAGTTCTCCATTCATCAAGCGATTGTACACCTTTTTCTTCAACAAATTATTTTACAATCATGCTTGGCTTGAACCTAGCATCATATAGGTCTTTATAAGTCACTTGTTCAGTTAAAATTCCACCTTCATTCCAATAGTCAAACCATATTGAAGTTTTTGACCCATTTCCAACTTGAACAAATATATTTTTTCTCAATTCTTGCCTTATTCTTAAGATATTCCTCCATCCCCAGCTATCATTCACATATTCATTTATTTCCTATAAAATTCTACCTTTTAACTTGTAAGTATTAATCCACCTAACCCACAAAGTGTTTTTATCCATAGAAATATGCCATAGATGTTGATAATCAAAGCCTTGTTCCAGGAATTTATATTTTTAAGACCAATGCCTCCCTGTGAATTTGGCTTGCATAAGTTCTTCCATGCTACCTTTGCTCTCCTATTAGCCCTCTCATCCTGATTCCAAAGAAATCCTTTAAGAAGACTATTTATCTCCTTCATCACAGCTTGAGGAAGAAGAAATACAGTTGCCCACTATACATGTATAGATTCTAAGACTGATGAAACAAACTGAAGCCTCCCAGCATAGGATAAGCACTTATTCTTCCAACTCAGCACTTTATTTCTCACCTTGTCCACCAAACACTTAGAATATTTTACCCCAATCCTTTTAGATATCAGAGGAACCCCAAGGTACCTAACAAGCAACTTTTCAACTCTAAATGGAATTACACTTAAAATGCTCTGTCTGTCCTCCTCCTTAACACTTCCAAATAAAATGGTGCTTTTATTATAGTTTGGGAGTAGACCTTACACACTTCCAAATTCTTCAATGGTTTCTTTTATCATTTCAGCAGATGCTCTATCTTCATGACTGAACATAAGGAGATCATCAGCAAAACATACATGTGTAACTTCCAACTTTTCACATCTATAATGATACTTAAACTTCCCATTGCTATTCTTAATTCTTCTCATCATCAGAAGATTTAAAATCTTCATAACCAATGTGAAGAGGTAAGGAGACATAGGATCTCCATGTTTTAATCCTCTTCCACCTTTAAAATACCCACAACTCTCCTCATTTACACATACACGGAACTTTGTAGTAGTGACACATGTCATAACCCAGTGTACCATTCTATCATGAAATCCAAAACCTTTAAGCATCTTCTCCAAAAAAGACCAATTGACAGTATCATAGGCTTTCTGCAAGTCAATTTTCAAAGTAACTCTCTTGGGACCTCCTTTCTTATTATAACCCTTCAATAACTCTTGAGAAATTGGAAGATTGTTTTGTATCTGGCTTTGAGGGATAAAAGCACTTTGATTTTGGCTTGCAATTTTCCAAGCCCCTTCTTCATTCTCTCAGTAAGAATCTTACGGTTACAATTTATAAATGTCAATTTAAATCTGGTATTGGCTTGTAATCAGTACACTTTTAGTTGGGTATGGTTTGGATTTTAGGGACAAGGGCTATTTCATTTTGCAGATTCACTACTATGTGCACTTGGAGTGTGGGTTGAGTGGGGAGTATGTTTGCTTAGGAGTATGTCTTAAGTATATATGAGAGAGAGGAGAGAGAGAGCGAGCGAGACGACAGAGAGCGAGAGAGAGCGAGAGAGAGCGTAAAGCACAGCCACTCCTTCCCTTCTACCACCCCTCCTCATACCCTCCCTTATTCCCGCCCTCCTACCCTCTTCTCTCTCTCTCTCTCTCTGCTCTCTTCCTCACCTCTCCCCTCTCCCCCCCCTTCCCCCCCTCCCCCCCTCCCCCTATCTCTCTTCTTCTCTCTCTCTCTCTCTCCTCTCTCTCTCTTCCTCTCTCTATCTCCCCCCCCACTACCCCCTTCCCACTCTTCCCCACTCTCCCTCTCAAGGGGAGAGGCGAGGGGGAGAGGAGGGCGGGGGGGAGGAGGGAGAGGGAAGAGAGAGGAGAGAGAGAGAGAGAGAGAGATCTTCTCTCCCTCCCCTTCTTCCCTCTCCCTCTCCCTCTCCTTCTCCCCCTACCCTCCCCTCCCCACCTCTCCCCCCTAACCCCCCCTACCCCCTTACCCCCCGCACCCATTACCCCTCCCCCTCTCCCTCTCCCTCTCTCTCTCTCTCTCTCTCTCTCTCTCTCTATCTCTCTCTTTCTCTCTCTCTCTCTCTCTCTCTCTCTCTCTAAAAAACTGTTTGAAATGTTTAACAAATTAGTCCCCCACTTTATCCCCTTCAAATCTTCTCCTTTCTTCATCATGAACTGCATTCACTTTATTTCTGTGATTCTTACTTTTTAAAATCTTATGAAAATAAGCATTATTCCTGTCACCCACAGACAACCATTTGATTTTGGCTTTTTGAAACAACAACTTTTCTTCATCACTGATAGCAGCGTTGTACTCATGAAGAACCCTGCTTTCCTCTTCTCTTAATCTTTTGTCACTGGGATTCTTATCAATTTGTGTCTGAACAGTCTTCAATTCTTCTCTTAAAACTTTAACTTTTTCAAAAATGTCACCATTCTTCTAAGATAATCTTTAAGATGTCTCTTCAGCATTTTTAAGTTCTTTACTACTTTAAACATACTACAACCCTCCTTTGCAGACCCCTAATATTTACTAATAGTCTCGTTGAAGTCATTTTTATCAGTTACAAAATTTGTAAATCTAAATGGTCTCTTTTTGGCTTGAATAGTACTAGGTAACACTAATATCACTGGACAATGGTCTGAGATAAGATATGGTAAAAAATAACATGTGCTTGAGTATACTTACAGATGAATTCTTCATTCCCCGTTGCCCTGTCAAGGGTTTTGCTAGTTTTAAAAAATAAAAAAAAGTTTTTGATGTTCAAAGTAAAGAGAAAAAAGAACCAAAGTCATGACTTGATCGGGTTTGTCAAACCGGTTTAACTCGGATAAAAAAACCACTTTGTTATATCTGGTCGGGTCTCAGATGCGATAACCGGTTCCTGATTCAACTCGCCAAATATTCCGGATTTTAAAACATTACTTTTAGGGCCCGTTTGTTTCATGGGTGGGTTTAAGATTAAGATTAGGATTTGAATTTGGTTTTGATAATGTAAAAGAAAAAAAATATTTAAATAAAAGTATAACTCTAAATTGTTAGTAAAAATTAAAATAAAGATTTAGTACATGATGGGTTATTTAACCCACTTGCAACCTCAACTCAGTATTTAAATCACCTGTCCCAAGAGTGTGAATAGCAGGTGATGACGCCACTTGGCAAGCATGTATATCTCACACACACAACCGTTAGTAGCTTCTGATCGCCTATAGGTGATGACGCTCTAGATAATCATGTAAGCTATAAAAAGTCTACGTGAGAACATGTTTTTAATACTAAAACAACTTCTCTTCTAGCAAAACGTATACTATGAGTTTTTTAACAACTAAAGGGCCGTTTGTTTGCCACCTTTTGGACATAGGTTTAGGATAAATGACAAAGTTTGTTGTTTGTTATGATGTGATTTGGCGTACAAAAATAATGCTGACAATGCCTACAAAAAGAAAACTATGCACTTTAGGTGGGTTTTGTTAAAACATTCTCTCACACACACTAATTATTATATCTCTATCTTTCTCTCTCAAACATATATACATCCTTTTACTAGCCTCAAGGCCCGCCCGATAGGCGACAAGCTCTAAGAATTATTAAAAGTTTAAATAAAGTAATAGAATGATTAATTCTTATGTTTCAAAAAAACGTAAGAAAATCTACTTGTGGAAAAAGAGAACAAATAAAAGCACAGTTATAATCTATAAATAACTTCTTTGTAGACAACGTTGTTTCTGGAATTGTTGTACTTGTCATCTTTGTCACAACCAAGGTTATAAATAGAGTGAGGCATGGTGTGGCGGCATGACCAAGCCTCACGCCTTAGCGATGATGTAGCCTTTGCGTTTTTAAAGCGTGACTTAAGGCGGCCCAAAATATGAAAATATTTATATATTTATATCATATTTCATATATATTAAGTTTACATAAAGCGTTGTACATGTGAATAAAGTTAAGAATCTATCATTACATTTAATATTTTTTATTTTTTTTATCAGAGTTGAATATAAAAGGCTCGTCACGCCTCACGCCTTTTCACATCTCATCTCATGCCACGCCAGAGCCGTCTCGTGGTTTTTGGTGACCCTAGGCAATAACAACATACAGGCCCTATTACACTTGTAAACTAAAAAGAAATTGCATGTAAACTTGAATTATATGCCTCATATATGTATAGTATTATACGTATTTATATGCAAAACTAATAATAATGTGGCCCCTTTTAAGTGGAGGCCATGTGCGACGGCACCTACTGCACACCCATCCGAGACTCATCTGCGCCACGCCTAGAGTCGACGTCTTGGTCTATTTCGTAATGTGAAGGCCACGCCTCACGCCTTAGCACCGCCAAAGCGCGCCTTTTTGAACAGCGGTCACAATATAGCACTTTTAAACCTACAAAATCGTGGAAATAAATCATTTCTTTTTATATCAGAATATAGCACTTTAGTCAGCTTGAGTTAGTTCTTATATCCTTATTTTAGTTATAAAAAAATAGGTACCTACGCATAGTTGGTATGCACAATACCACTACTTATGCATAAAGGTTATGCACAATATCACTAATGAAGGACACTTGCAAAGGAAGATGCACAATATCACCACTTATGCATTAAGGTTATGCATAATATCACCAATGAAGGACACTTGCAAAAGAAAATGCACACTATCACCACTTTCAGTATCCAAAGTCAGAGAATTGATACCAAATATATGCGAGAGAACAAAAATATCAACTATTACATGAAAGCAAACTTTTTTTTATTAGTTTTGAAGGTCACGTATATCAACTACCACGTTCGATACACCTATAATATTTCATTGTAGGTTAAGGTTAATATAGGGCTTCTTAGGAATATGATCCCAAAAAAATGTTATGGAAAGGCAATTCATAATGTTAGTCGGGTCATCCAACATTTTTTGAAAGTTCGTACCTATAAGGTGCCGTTTTTGACCTTCTTAAAGATGAGAAACTAAATTCATCCAGCATTAGCGAGTGTTTGGTTGTTGACATTTTCTCCCACGTATTATTTTGAACAGTAACAAACTCTACGATTTACGGGATTAAAAACAATATATAAATAGACGGACCTATACGCATATAACAGACCAACATTTGGCTAACTTTGCTTGTTCAACAGACCCCGCATCGACCACTTGCCCATTAGTATTAGTTTTTGTTTCAACTAATATTTGGAGCATTTTCTCCACAACAAAATACGTCTACAGAGCCGATAGCTTTCCCTTATCCAATACACAAAACCCCCCAATGAGAATCCATTAGGAATTTCATCAAACACTTGGTGTTCATCTTTATATCTAGGGTGATATTCACATCAAATAATTAAATGGCACAAAAAAAGATAAAATAAAAAATTTATTACCTTTTTCTCGTCAGTGAAACTCATTTAGCATTCATGGCGAACCACTTAATACCTAAAAGCACAAACAAATTACATTGATTGTTGAACATTCATATGAATTCAAATTCAAAATAAAACCAAGTACATAAACAAAGTAGATGAATAATTATTTGATAAACATGAAAAGTAAATATGGTTGGATCCATTTTAAAAATTGAATTTAGGGGTTATTTTTATTAGGGATTCTAATAGCTTTTTATGACGATTATTTCATAAAAATGATTTTTTTTTCCCAAGCGCATAATGACTTCAAACTTATAAAATTAAACGATGGACTTACTTGTTTTGGTGAATGATAATATAATGATTTGATGATGAGTTTATTCTTTGATTTGTATTTCGTTATTGTGATCAGTGTCTTTGATTTTTTATCAACTGAAGTTTGATACTGTTTAGACGATTTGGTGAATGTTTGATTTACCACAAAAAATAGGGTTGATTCACAGGGTTTTTAGGAGGCGTGTTATTTGATATTGATCGGGGGAGTTTTGTTTGACTGGAAGGGGTTGAAAGTCAGCTAGCTTTAGCACCATTGGATCAAAATAAATGCCAGGTGTAATTTTATTAGAATTTTGAAAAGAATGACTAATTTAAAATAGCTTGTTTTATATATGAGAGAATTTTTAAATTATATTATTAAATCAACTAGTTTTAATGCCCGTGTACGCACGGGGTTTAGATATTATGTTTTTTTAAATACATGTATGATTTTTATTTTTATTTTGTTTTATAAGTTATGTTATAGAGTATTATCGAAATCATATGAAGGGAATA
>BQNB010170833.1:0-13633 GCA_026074375.1 Tanacetum coccineum | reverse complement strand
TTCCTTGAAATGCAGCTCAAATGCTCTTGGAAGAAAATATGGTATCAAAAATGCAAAGATATTGACCGAAAAATATGATAAATTTGCCACGGCTAAGGTCACACCAAACCAATACCATGCAATATCCTGATCCACATAACATTATAGACGTTAACATCAAACCTGTTGGTTTTAGTCATTTAATATGTCTATGGTTGTACATTCATACAACATGACTCAAATGAAAAATGTTATAATAGGTCTCATTCATTGATAGACACATCAAAGTATATTTTTCACATAATCAATTGTAGAAAGTTACGGGTTTTGTCGACAATTTTTATGTAAAACGTCTCATTTATATACTATAAATTAGTATAATTATTATGTAAAAATGATCCAAGTGTCGTACCTGAATGTGAGTATTTGGATCGAGTGACTTGTTTAGCCAAGCATCTTGTATCCAATCCAATATAACAAATATTCTTCTAACGGTATACAACAATGGTACCAAAGCTCTAACAGGAGCCGAAAACAACGACAAGCCACTTATCACATTCTCGGTTAATATCTGAAACGAAAGCAAGAACAATTGTGGTGTGGCTGATCTAACCGCATGATCATCTCCTCTAGCAAATCCTCCTAATACATAAGCTAGAGGCAAAAACAACCCAATAACGGTCCCCATAATAGAGTACACACGTAACATTCCAGTCGCTTGTATAATTTTCTTTGATCTAGACGCCCCAGGAAACGCTAGTCGTGCTAGAATGAGGAGGTACGCGGTTGTAAAGGCGGGAAATACAAGATCAAAAAGTGGGACAAGCCCAATGGCTGAAAAAACCATTATGAATGCCACTAGCTGGAGTTCTATCCAACGTAGTGATCCCATCATACCACCACTGCTGCCACCCACCGCAGCGTCTTGTTGGTGGGTGGTGGCAGTGGTGGATGGTTTGTCGGGTTCGGAGGCATTAGCCACAGCGAGTTGTACGCCAGACATTTTTTATGAGTAGATGGTAAATTTTGGAGTGAGTGAAAAATTGTCTAAGGAATGATAAGCAAACATGTTAGAGAAAATTATGGATCAAAATTTCCCTATTGGGGTCTGTTTTGGATGAGTAGTTTTTCAACACGTGTGATCATGTTTTCACAACTTCGGTTGATTTTTTTTCATCTGAGCTTCTTATTTACTCCATTATAAGTGATGCAAACTGAGAACAAACATGATATTCAGGGACGGAATCAGGGGGTTTCCGCGGGTGCCCGGGAACCCTATGAATTTTTTCGATTTAGTGTTAATTTTTGAAAAAAACATCGATTTTTCCTAAATGTATCTTAAATGCATCCGATCCATCGAAAAGTGCTTCTAGAGCTACGGTTCAAAAAATTTTGTGCACCCGGTTATATTTGGTCCTGGTTCCGTCCTGATGATATTAACAAATATCAGGTCAACACCATTGCCTACTATACACACACAAAAAACGGATATGATAATCACTTAAAATCATATACATTTGTTTGTTTACTAGTTCTAAGATTCGCTCAGCGTTCTAGAAATATGCTAGTTAAAGGGTCATGCGAAAAGAAACATTTCAGGTGGTACTTTTTTAAAACTAAAACCTTGAAGATAACATGTATTTAAATAAGTAGTGTATTCGTAGGACGCTTTTGTTCAGCGATCAGGGTTGTTCACTCGAGAGGTGTTTATCGGTTCGATTCGTTTGTTTTGTTTCTTCGGTTCTTCGGTTTAATTTTGTTTGAGTAAGATTGAAAACTTAACTGAATCGAATTTTAATTGGATTAAACCGGACCGAAAATTGAAGTTGAATTCGATTCGATTTTCGAGTTGACCCGAAAAATCCAAATTACATATTTTATATTCTTTTCATAAAAATATATAGACTTTTAGAAAAATATATATTTTCAAGTTAACAAAAAGTTATATTTATATTAAGAAAAAGTTTTAATAGTTTTTTTATGTATATAAATATATTAAAATATATATATTTATGTGAATTCGGTTTTTGGTACAGTTTACGTTTTGTCAAAACCATATCCAAAACGAAAACCGATATTTTGTTCAGCTCGGTTGGATTTTGATAAATTCGATTAATCTCGGTTCAGTTTTAATCAGTTATGGTTTCGATTTTCGATTCCTGTAAATATTAACCAATTTGTGGATACCCCTAGTTTATTTGGTCGCTTTTCATCGCAAGACTTAATGGATAAACATCTCATTCTTTTATTCCAATTAAGAAGGTTTTTACCCTGATAAATTTATAAATGATAATCAAACTTTTACGTACAAAATATGTGAACGTTTACCACATAAAGACAACGCCGACACAAATGTAGTCGTCATGAACCAAGCTAACTAAAGTTTGAACGACCAAACACATCCTAGACATAATACCCAACCATTGAACCTATCGTAATAATTTTGACCCCCGACACGCCTTTCTCACATACCACATGTTGATACTCGCCCATAAGTCCATAACTAGCCACGACGCGGCTTCGTTGCAGAAAACCCCAGTTAGTTGCCCGCGACTCTTCAGTGAACAGCTAAATAAGCATAAAAAATATATACATGACATATAATGACCTTCCATTCGCCTATAATGCATAAATCATCCATATATCCTCTGAATAATTCACTTGATTCGAGCCCTTCAACTTTATAGTCATTAAGCTTTATTCTTGTTGTTCCAACAATTTTCTTAAACACTAATTTTTCAAAAAAAAAAACTTAACTCAAACCTCAACCTCAATTAGAATATCTGTGAGTGGTCCAAACCTAAGCCTCACCGAGTATAAATGTGAGTGGGTAGAAAATGGGTTGAAAACAGTTAAAACTAGACGGTAAAACTTCTTCTATTTCCACTCTATCATCACATCACCATTCAACAAATCATTACGTCCCTCATCTTTCGCACGCAATTATCACCTCCCCTTACCACCATTTAAAATACCCATTCGATAAATAAATAAAAAACCCTCATAAAAATACACATATACTCACAAATCTAATAAACAAAATCAAAACATTCACATTAACCCACAAACACACATTAGCCGAGTGGTGAAGAGACTCACCCTTAGTGCTTTCTTTTTGCTTGTTGACGCGTCAAAGCTGTGTCTCACAATAGGGTCACGACTCACGAGTGAGAATGGTCTTCACTCGTCACACCCATTGCATGGAGCTTAGGAAAAACCTATGATAAAATCATATATATCAAAATATTTGATTTACCTCAAATAAACTCAACAGTAAAAAACTTGTTCATTTACCCATTTAAATAAACGTATTGCAAATTAGTATGGGTTGTAACATTTATTGACTTGTAAATATTTTGTTTTTTAGATGAATTCAGTGGCTTCTCTGGTCTTCTACCTAATTTGGAAAAGAGCACTATATTCTTTGGAGGGATGTCAAGCATTGAGCAGAACATGATCCTAAGAATTATTCCTTTTACAGTTGGTAGACTCCCTGTAAGATATTTGGGAGTACCTCTCATTACTAAACAGATTAGCACAAGTGATTGCAAACCCTTGATTGATAAAGTCAAAAATAGAATATCAAACTGGAAGAATAAATCATTGTCATATGCAGGAAAATTACAATTAATTGCAGCTATCCTGAGCTCTATGCAAATCTATTGGGCTGCAATATTCTTATTACCAAAACAAGTGATATATGAGATTAATAGACTGTTGAAAGGATTCTTATGGTGCCAAGGGGATCTCACTAAGGGAAAAGCCAAGGTATCATGGGATAAAATATGTAAGCCTAAGGAACAAGGAGGTTTAGGCTTAAAGAATCTAGGTGAATGGAATGAAATACTTCTGGTCAAGCACTTATGGAATGTAGCCACTAGAAAAGACACTTTATGGGTAAAATGGATATATGAAGAGAAGCTTAAAGGGAAAAGCTTTTGGGAAATTCAGGCGGATTCTAGTAGCAGTGTGGGGTGGAAAAACATATTAAGACTAAGAGATAAAGTCAGGAACCACATTTGGTGGAAACTGGGAAATGGGAAAATGGTGAGTGCTTGGCATGACAGATGGTGTGCAGTAAGTCCTCTGAGTGATGTTATTGGAAGTAGGGAGATCTATGATGCAAGATTTAAAGACAATAGTAGTGTTAGTGAAATCATTCAGGAAGGTAGATGGGTCTGGCCAGATGAATGGAACAATGATTATGAAGTGCTAAGACAGATTCAAGTACCTGTTCTAAATGATGACTGGAAAGACAAAGCTGTTTGGATCAACAGATTGGGAAAAGAACTTAAATTCAATATTGGGGATGTTTGGAGAGACCTAAGATGTAACAATGATAAAGTGGAGTGGTATTCTATGATATGGTTTCCTCAGGCCATTCCAAGACATGCCTTTGTCCTATGGTTAGCTGTGCAGAAAAGACTCATGACTCAAGATAAGCTTCTATTGTGGAAACCTAATGATGATATGAAATGTGCTTTGTGTGAGCAGTGTGCAGACTCCCACAATTACTTGTTCTTTTCTTGTGAATTCTCTAAGGTGATATGGGAGGAACTGAATAAGATGTTAAATGTGAGATTATCAGGATGTTGGGACCTAATCATTAATGACATGTTGAGAATGCCAAGGAACAAAAACATCTGGAGCATAGTTAGAAGATTGGTGTGTGCTGCAGCTGTTTATTTTATATGGCAGGAAAGGAATTGCAGACTATTTAGGAATGAGAAAAGAAACTGTGAGACAATTGTCAAAAGAGTGAAAGAGAATGTGAGACTAAAGCTTATGGGGATGAGAACTAAAGATTCAAAGACTATAAAGGAAGTAGAGCTTTTATGGAACATGAAGTTTAGGAAAGATCTATAGTAGTATAGATTGTTTAGCATGAATGAAAGGTAGAATAAGTACAAAGAATGCAATTGTTTTCTCCGGTTTAGTGCTACATTGGGATTGTCCAAGTAGTATTTTGTATTGTATGTACTGCTGTTGGTATTAATAAAATTCTCCGTTAACAAAAAAAAAAATATTTTGTTTTTTTTATAAACTGTACAAGTGCGTTAAAACGCTTCAAATAGGAATAGTTGAGAATTATATAAGTGTACAAATATTACGCATGCATTCGTATAATGAGAGAGTAGCAGCATATCATCATCGTTGCATTATAGTTTTAGCTTATCATTAGTACAGTACTTAGCAATATCAATGTAGCGACATGAAGTGTGATATTATTTCCTTATTAAAGTATGAAAAATGGATACATAAAGGGGGATAAAGTTAGGTTTAAAAGTTAAAATACTGTATGACCGAAAGACTCAAGCTTTGACTATAAAGTCAAATTTTGGCGAAAAGGATTAGAAAACCGCAGTCTGTAACATTATTTTCCAGAAAATTGCTTTTAACAAAGAAGTCCGCTTTTAAGTTTTTAATTAGGGAAAATTTCAATTATAGCCCCAAAACCTCCAAAAAAAGCCTAATGTAACTTTTTCAAAATGTTTTTCACAGGTTGCTTAGAAGTATAACAATTGCCCATAAAAATACAATAGGTTGCCCCAAAAAATAAGTACTTTATATTAAAGTACACATTTTTTAAGTCAACCTATTGTACTTTTATATGCAACTGTTGTACTTTTGAACAACATGTTCTACTTTTGAAAAAATATTTTGTTTAGAATAGAATCGCACTTATTTTTTATTTTTTTTGGCTAGAAATGTCATTTTCCCTTTTAATTATTATTTTTATTTTATGAAACTTTGGTATCAACAATTTTTTATCTACACGGTATTGACTATAATCACATATAATTCGAATGAAGTGTCAACTTTTTGTCTTATTAGCGATTATCAAATCGGGTTTACGACACTTTCGAGTTGATTCCCGGTTTATGTTTCTTTTTCAATATGTTCATACTTGTATGCTTGTTTGTTAAAGGGATTTTTAAACTATGTTTTGATTTAAAAATTTAAGCAATATCAGATTCTCTTTTATCCACCCCACCCGGTTCAAATAGAACTTTGTTAGCATGTTCTTAGTACGAATCATAATTTGTTGCTCTTTGATTTTTCATTATATTGGCCGAGAACTTTGTATCAAAACGTTTCACTTTTTTGTTCCGAACCGACATTTGGATCCTCAGATTTTTGTATGTAAAATTCCGCCAAAAGCAACTCCTCATCTTGGGTCTAAAAGTTTCGAGTACCGGCACCGTGTTGGTTGTAGTGTGTCTCAGATCAAGGTGAAGACAATCAATAGCCTAGCTAATTACCAAAGATGTTTACCGGATATCACTTGAAGTCGTGTAATCACTTTCCAAAGAAGATTATTCGACTCTATGCCTGGGTATCACGAATACCTCATTGGGATACAAACAAGTGTTTGTTCTTGTTCGAGGCACATATCAAGAACCATGCGTTTCTATGTGTTTTGTTCTGTATGTTTTTCCATGCATTTGTGATATCTATTTATAGGGGAAATACTCAAAACCTAGTCTATAGAATTAATGAGAGATTAATTAATGGCCAATAAATCTCTTCCATAATTATCATGACCAAATTAAATGTATGATCATTAATGCAGTCAAATCTACCACTTAAATAGGCAAAAGTTGTTACAAAACATTTACGATTGATCAAATAAAATATTATACATTCATAGTAAAAACTGCAATGAACTTGGCTGCATGCAGTCCCGCAGAAGTGTTTGACTCCTAGTCAAATGCCTAAAAGAGACTAGATAGGAAATCTTGAACATATAGCATCAATGAATTAAAATGGATAGAATGTGCCATATGAGGCTATTACCCCATTTGATCTCCAAAAATAATATTAAACCCGTACCGACCCAATCTCATATGAATGCTAGAATGTCCCGTCATTCAGACCAGATACATAGACTGTTCCCCCTGCACACAATTTTGCTAATGTGTAATTTTCTCTTCTTTATTTCTGGTTTAGATATACAAGAACATTAGTAGAAAACCGACGTGGCAGGTTGAGTTCACGGAGAGTGTGCCATGGCTTTGCACTTTGGATAGATTAGGTGATGGATTCAACTAACATCATCGTGATGTCAACTGGACTGGGTCTGATTTACATTTTGTACTGACTTGCATGTTGTATTAATATACTAGAGTCAAAATTTTCACATTCGTATCCATGTTATTAAGGTCAAGGATAGTTATGTAATTTTATGTCTTATCTTTAAAACTGGTGGTGCTGTAGCGCAGCTCCTTTACCTTTTCAAAATCCAATTTATTTCAGCCTAACAAAGAAAATCAGGAAAGCAGGAATTAGATTTGCCATATGACATAAATTGGATTATTTCCATTCGAGTCGCAATAATTAGCAGCTCATCTTAACAACTCTTAAATAAGAGTAATAAGTATACATGAATATCAGCAAGTATGAAATGTCTTATGCGCAAACATAACTCAGTAAGTTTAAACTTGTGGTTTGATTAGATCACCGGTATTGGAAGCAAGGTGTGAAACTTCTAGGGGAGCCATTGATAGTCGGAAAAAACGTGTCTGGTATATGTTTGACATTTACTGAAGAATCTTTTGATTCATCCGGTGGCGAACCACAAACCTGATTTGTTCCTATGAGGGGACGGGTTCATCCCCGCCTAAAGTTGCATGTATGATACTGAGGTTATATGTTGTTCTTAATTATATAACTTGACGATACTGGTCAACAACATTACTTACTCTGCAAAATAATCAGCATGCAAAAAGAGATGCAGAGAGTGACCTGACCCGTGAGAACAGTGGTGGGTCATACAACACTTTTGATTTTGGCTCTGCAAGTGAATGAGTTACAGAGCAACATATATACTTTCTGGTAGAAAGCCTATTAAGGTTCTTTATAAACAAATTACGCAGTAATTGTGATTCTTGTATTTAGTTTTGAATAAAGAAAAATAGATTCTGTAGATGTAATGAATTTTGGATTTCTATTATGAATACATTCTTTTTCATTTGGAATTTTAATGATATTCGTGATTACAAGCAGAATTCTTTTTTTTGCCATAATTTTCAAATAGGTGACCATTATATATTTCGTGATTAATTCTGCTTTAGTGGTCACTATTTTGGTCACTAATGTTGTCAAATAGTGGCCACTATTCTATTTAGTGACCGTAAAGTGACGAAATAGTGTGTCAAAAATTTTAATAACCAGTTTTGTGTGGTTACTGTTTAGTGACCATATTCAAAAGTCATCAGTATAGCTTTTGTGACTGACTTTTAGTGACCACTCTGATATTGTCACTATACCAGTTTAGTGACTAAATATCTACTGTTAGTGACCACATTCGTGTTGTCACTAAATCCACTTTTTCTTGTAGTAGCGATTTTTAATTCATAAGTAGGATGGGGCTTGAAAACCAATCATGGTTCAAATTCGAAGCGGTTATCAGATGTAAACAGTTAAACACTACTTTCCACAAGAGCCGAGTTCATACAAGAATAAAGCAGAGCAATAAAAATTTGAAACCACTTGAGAAATATAGCTTTCTTCATAAAACGCGAGAAAATAAAACCACGTTATTAATCTATTTCTTCGACTACTTGCATGCTCCTCAAACTTTCCAAGCAACAATCAAAAGCATCAGACACATCTTGTTGCATCTTCGTCAACATCTCCGAATGATTTGGATGCTGAGCATAATTACTAGAGAAGGCTTCCTCTAGCCTCTTTCTCAAACTTTCCAAATCTTGCTGCATTTTCCTCGTTGTCTCTAACTGTTGTTCATAACCGCCACATGTGACTTTCTGTAACGTCTTGCTCAATCTTTCCAAACGAGATATGATTGCAGTTTGAGCCAAACCAAAAGCACGAGACGCTTCTTCTTCCATAAACCTAACTAAATGTTCATAACCAGAGTTCTTACCCTTTTCTTTATCTTTCCTTAGAATTTTCTTAAAACGTTTCATAGATTTTGTCCGTTAGGAAACCTCCTCAGTAAGTTCACTCACTCGATCCATCTCCATCTTTATTGCGGCTAATTCTGTCTTGAACGCACCAACATTGCAACCACTATCCATTGTATGGTTAATGGATGATACTGCATATATTTTTGTTGATTATCAAAAAAACAAAAAAAACAATTAAACAAATGAATGATCGCATGATCATGTAATACAAATTATAAAGATCTATGATAAAATAACTAATAATTCAAATTCAAATATTATATATTACCGGGGTTTTGATTTTCTTCTTTTAGTTCTTGCATGTTCCTCAACCTTTCCAAAAAACAATCAAAAGCAGTAGACACATCTTGTTGCATCTTTGTTAACATCTTCATATAGTCATCTTTGTATTTCTCTAAAATTCTCAAAAATAATGCAGTACTGTTATTCGGAGGACGAGTGGTAGCTTCTTGTATCTTCCTTAGCTTCTCCATCTGATCTTCATCATAATTGTCTGGGGCGAAGGAGGAAGAGTGCGCTAGCTTTCTTGTATGCTTCCTGAGCGAGACGACGCATCTGTATTAAGTCATAGATTGTCTGAGAGTGCGTGAGATGGCGTTCGTTGCGCCGCTTATTCAAGTTTTCTTCTGAGGAGTCAGATACCATAGCAATGCGAGCATGCCCAGAATAACGCAAGGTATCTTCTTCCATCGTCGTAAATAAATCTTTACTACGACTAGATAACTGACTTTCTTCTATCTTTTTCCTTCATTTATTCCGAACAAGTTCCACGGAAGTTGGCTGTTTGGAAATCGTATCAAGCATTGTACAGATCCCAACCATTTTCATCATTATTGAATCAAAATCTTACTTCAATACGCCATCATTCCATTTCATTGTATTGTTTCTGTTAATTCAGATACAACATAAGTACATCACATATCAATTGATCTAAGAGTTCAAAACACACTCTCTTGTCCATCTATGCTTATATATAGAAAAGGCGCTACGTCTAGTTATATTCTTATGCATATATGACATGTTCTATATTTAAGATTACATATAAAATGCTAAGAACTACATCTATAAAGCAAATTAATCAACCAGACAAACAGATAGCACACGTATTTAAAGTTGTCTAGTTATGCATGTAAACCTCTTTTCTGTATGAGACTTACGATACCATTAAACACTATTTACAATATCTATATAACTGATGTGACTGTGTACAAGATAAAATCCAAAGCACACACTTGTGGTCTATTTATCTCGTGAATGATAGAAAATAGATAAAGATACAATTTTACCAACACTTTATGAAAGAAACAAAGAATCTATGATCCGGTGGTCGGGAAGACTCAAACCACATGATAGCCATATTGTAGAGAGAGAAACAAAAGATGTAAAATAAATGTGAAAGTGAAAATTTTACAAGTCTCAACCCCTCCATGGAAGCCATGGAGGGGTATTTATAGCCCATACACTTTTTAACTATACAATATTGCCTATTCTAGTCCTTGCGTACGTGACTATGATAAACTATGGTAGTTCTATAATATCGTCACGTAAAATAGATTCCTAACAATCTTCTCCCACGGGACGATATATGGAATTACTTACAATATTTTCTTAACAAGTACATATTGATTAAAAACAAGAACTTTCATGAAGCTTTCAATGCTGATGATGTCTTATGTGGTCTTTGACTTCGAGTTTGCATTCCAACAAAATCATCTTATGTAGTACCTTGTAGGGAGAAATATTAAATAGTCATAAATTAGGTAACCCATCCACTTCTTGGTTAAGAGACGCTTCTGAATCCGATTCACCCCCCTAAATCATGCCGACGATAATATTCATTTAACAAGCTTTTAAAGCTCCCCCTAAACTAGCAATGAATCAGCTTTCCCCTTAATTCATGCCACATATTATTTATTTAAAAAGCTTATTAAAGCATTCCCCTCCAAACTATGCCGCAATTCATCTCTTGAGCATTTCAAAGCTTTCTTACAAGCTTAAATAATTTAAGTTGCACATCAGAATTATTAAGGAATACAACATCAAATAGTGCACTCTACTGCTTCTTTAAGAATAAGCTTAGTGATTAACCTTTCGACGGAGACAATAAACTGATCATCAACGCATACTTCTCACGGCATGAATAATTCTTCTCACAACTCCTCCCCTGGAAATTCAAATAATGCATATAACTTTCACAAGATATTTCTTCCCCCCATGTGGTTGAAGAAATGCACCCCAAAGCCACATATTAATGCGCGATTTTCTTTTCTCTGCTGTTATGACATTTTGTCTCCCCCGGCATGGGCCTATACATAGAAGTTTTTTTTAAGAAAGATAACTATTTTTCAAGCTTTCAAGAAAAAGAAAGCAAAGACTCTCGGGTGTAACTACTCCTTTCCCCCTTGCGGGTTTTTTGAGACCCTCAAAATCAGCAAAACCTATTATACGCACACATACTTGAATACTTGTGTGAAGAATAAAATTTACTCAAATCAGTCCCGGAGATCAACTGCTGATCAAATCTCTACTCATAAACTCTCTCTGACTATCTTTACTAGAACTACATTAAACAAGATCAACAGCCCACCGTATGTTTACCACTAATGAAGTAAACCTGATATACCAAACTTAAAACTCAAGTAGAATTTCCCGTTCTTGTGACTTAAGCTTGCACTAATGTTTGGAAGAATAGTGTAGAGAAACTCAATACTTACCAAGCAAAGTATGAGACATTCATCACCCTTTACGATTATCCATAACGTCTTATGCGTGTGACACTGAGAAGTACAACGTATTTCCTTTAAGTGATAGTTATCCAGGTCTTCAACCAACCACCCTGACTGCTGGTAACTAGATAACCCAAGTCTTCATTTAAAGTCTTAAGCCCGAGCAAGTTATCATTGAAAGTCATGCATCCAACCAACTATGAATGACTAAATCCGGACTTCAAGATAAAATAAGTACACGTTTTCGTGAAATACCACTTCAATCTCAAATAAGTGATAGTCGATCAACTCCGTAGTCACTTAGAAAAATTAATTCAAAATCTAGCCATTACAAATTATATCCTATGATTCTTTAATGGTCGTATTTGCATTAGGTGTTGTGTTTGCTTTGGTGATGTGGAAGGTGTTTAAGTTTGTTTCTTGACGAAAACAGGTGAAAATGGCCCAAAACACAAATTTGGTGAATTTACCGAAAATGGATGAATTTCGGTGAAATTTACCGAAAATGGTTGAATTTCGATGAAATTTACCGAAAATGGTTAAATTTCACCTTCAGAGTGATTAAATCGCCTCCTTAAATCACCTCCTGAAGAAGGATTAAATCGCCTCTAAAATGGATTAATTCGCCTTGGACTAATTCGCCTTCTGAAGAATGGACTAATTCGCCTTGGAATAATTCGCCTTTTGAACAATGGATTAATTCGCCTTGGACTAATTCGCCTTCTAAAGAATGGACTAATTCGCCTTCTAAAGAATGGACTAATTCGTCTTGAACTAATTCGCCTTGGAGAACCATATTAATTCGCCTTCAAGATGAGATTAATTCGCCTTCAAGAAAAGTATTAATTCGCCTTCAAGATGAGAACTAATTCGTCTCCTGCAAAACAAACTTCAACTTTTCCAAAACACTAAAGACTCACTTTTTGACGTTTTTGCTTGATTTTTCTTGTACAACTAAGGATTCCAAGGCAATACCAACCATAAAAACATAAACTTTATGGCTTTTAACATAAAAATTTGAAATCAAGATTTTAAGTAAAAAGCTTAAAAAGACGCATGGATCTTTTAAAATAAGCTTTAAAAAACCACAAGCCACTTGTACAAATAAGCTAGAACCATTAGAGAGAAGAAAGATTCAAGCTTTTGCACAAAATAAACATCAACCATACCAAGTCGTAGCTTTTGGCTTAAAAATAAGCTACGAAAAGGCTTATTAAGCCACGAACACCATCAACTAAGCAAACCATCAACCCAAAACGCAACCTAGGCTCTGATACCAATTGAAAGAAACAAAGAATCTATGATCCGGTGGTCGGGGAGACTCAAACCACATGATAGCTATATTGTAGAGAGAGAAAGTAGAGAGAGAAACAAAATATGTAAAATAAATGTGAAAGTGAAAATGTTACAAGTCTTAACCCCTCCATGAAAGCCATGTAGGGGTATTTATAGCCTATAAGCTTTTTAACTATACAATATTGCCTATTTTAGTCCTTGCGAATGTGACTATGATAAACTATGATAATTCCGTAATATCGTCACGTAAAATGGATTCCTTACACTTTATGAATTCATTTCAAGTCATCATGACTAATAAATTAATCTGAGGGTATTCATTCTCCAAACTAACCACAATGAAATAACAACCTAAAACTTTCTCGTACCTTGTATTTTTACTAATCTCCCTCCTTAGACAATAGGTGTAACATTTATGATGGTTTAGATTAAAAGAGAAAATGAGTGAAAACCATTTTATATCTTTTTTTGAATTAGAAGATAAGTAAAATTATGAAGTATATAACAAGACTTTCAAACAAAATATGATACCATACATCAAATCATCATTCAGTATCATATACATATACACATATCAAGGCATTGTTACATTTAAACAAACATATAACATCATACAAATTATATATTATTGAGGTGAGATCACGATAGAACAATATCATCTAAAAGAATAAAAGAGCACATCCTAGCCATTCATTTTTCATC
>BQNB010170830.1:3212-13634 GCA_026074375.1 Tanacetum coccineum | reverse complement strand
GAGGTCGTTCTCTCATGACTTGTGCAATGGTATTATGAAGTAACGCTCCCGGAAACATATTCCGCTGCGACCCAAATTTTGGGGGTGTTACAGATAACGCCTAAATTGTACATGTTTTTAGCGGCGTTATTTATATATATTGTATCATTTCTCGTGAACTTTCGATGCTTAATAGCATAAATTATGTGCAGGTTCACTTGAAGTCATCCCAAGCTCAAAAAAATTAAGTTTAAGTATTTTCGATATTGGAAAAATTCCAAGGCTGAAAAAGGCATAAGTACGCCGCACTTACCCTTTGTGCGCCACACTTCCAAGCGAGTCCAAGAATTAAAGTCAATTAAATAAAGATAGCATTAATACCCTAAGTACGCTGCCTAAATATTTTTGTGCGCCACACTTCTCAATAAAACATTAAATTCTCTCGCATTTAATCACCAAGTGCACCGCACAATCTTTTGTGTGCGCCGCACTTTTACCCAAAACTTAGCCTATAAATAGTGGCCGAATTTTCACACAATTCATCCATTCCTCACTTCACATCGTCATCTCCCACTCAAATATTTCTCATACAACAATCATATCTCTAATTCTTCAACCCAAAAACACCATAAACCTTGAAGATTGAAGATCAAACCACAAAGAACGAAGAAGAATATAATAGAATTATAAGAATAAAATGTTGTATTTCAATTCCATACTTGCCACGGGGATAATTTTTAATCCATATTCTTACCTCAAAAATAGTATGTTTCTTGTTATTCCCTTTAATTTTGTTATGAACTTCATAGCCATGAGAGGCTAAATCTCTCATGACTACTCGGTGAAAATAATATAATGAATAAGCGTTTGGTATAATTACGATCTTATTAATCTTAAGCTTATGTTATAATCCTATATTATCTTATCTTATCAACTTTGATTATATACTCGCACCGGTATAGGTCAAAAGACCCGTTGTGATCTATATAGTTTTAAAGATTTATCTATGATCTTTATCGTCTGTGATGATAAATCCACTTACGTTATTTGATAAATAAAAACAGAATTGATATAATAGTAACTAGATTATTTGAGTGACACATTTAATCAGGTTAATTAAACATAAGTCTTAAGTTAAACAAATTAATTTGTGAAAACGTTTTCTCACGAGAAAATACTTTTTATAAATTAAAGTCCTAAGCCTACGATCGTAAATATCACCATTGCTTATATGTTATATGAAATTATTCGAGTATTCATATTTCTCACATATGTTAAAGTTTATTTTTCAGCTGATTATTCGACACTACAAAAATCCCTGTGGACGACTTGGTCTTACATAAAAAAGAATGTACTACATGCGTGGGTTATACTTTGACCCGTGTGTTTCCATCTAATAAACGACAATCTCAGTCTTATAAATTTAAAGCTTTCGAAACACATCAAAAGTTTTTGGAGCCGTTGTCGGGGATTTCAAAAGCTATTCTGTAATCAACCCTTTAAAAATAATTTTTAACATTCCTTCTTTTCAAAAAATCGCCGTACATTTTTCTGGAAAGCTGACCCAAACAAATTCTCCTTTGGATGCATACACGTGCTTCCAACTCTGAACTTGTTGAACCATTACCTGAACCTGAATGTACTATGAATCGAAGACTTCGTCGACTAAATAGAAGAGTTCCATTCGAAAAAAGAAACAATCCACCTCAAGACCTGAGAATTGTCTATTCGCCAATTCTCAACATCAATTATTTTTGTCACTTCCTTGTTATTCTTCAAAATTACGATCCAACGGATGATGAACCCATGTGGGCTGCCAACCGTGTTGTCGCTCCGACTCCTGGTTCCACAATCATCATTCCTGAAATCGCAAATGAATTCGCCATTAAAGGTAACCACTTGACTCTCATCAAGGGAAACCAATTTAATGGTAGAACCAAAACTGATCCTCACAAACACATTTACGAATTCCTCAGAATATGTGATATGTTTAAATACAGAGACACCAAGAATGAAGTTGTCCGCCTTATGATGTTTCCCTTATCACTCACTGGAGAAGCAAAAACATGGCTGGACGAACTCAATGAATGAACTATCAAAACGTGGGATGAACTTCAAACCGCTTTCATTAGCTGATTCTTTTCCCCAACTCTTTTCGATCAACTCCTCGGAGAAATCCGAGCCTTTTCTCAACATGAAAACGAATCTCTAGCCGATGCTTGGCTTCGTATAAAGGAAATGCTCATAAATTGGCATGGTCACAACCAATCCAAAGGCAACATTATCAAAATCTTTTACCATGGTCTCAACGAAATAACCCAAGAAATTCTAAATGCCACAGCTGGTGGTATTTTCCTCTATAAAACACCAAATCAAGCTTATTAGCTTCTAGAAGACAAAGTCTTACTCAAGCTCGACTGGGCTAAAAACCAAAAAACTAAATCATCTCTTAAGAAAACCATTGCTTTCATCGTTGAAGGTAGCAGTAATTTTGATATTGACAAAATTATGTCTCGAATGGATGCCATGCCCATGAAAATGGAAGCTTAGTATAAAGATTTTCAATCTTGTTCAAAACAATCAAACCTTGATGATGATGTCATACCCATGTCATGTGAAGAAGAAGCCAAATTCATGCAAACTTTCTGTCGTACTCATTTTTACAATGATTACCGCGACGGTGATTCCAACCGTGATAACTGGCGATCAAGCGAAAGAAACGATTACAACCGAGATGACTACCAATCTCACTTTGATGATAAACCCGATCTTTAAAAACAACTAAGCGATTTTATCAAAGCTCAACACTCGACCAACTCTTTTGTCAAAGACACATTTATGGATCTCAAAAATAAACTCGAAACAACAACTAAAAACCAGCAAGCCTCGATTCAAAATCTTAAAGCTAAATTTGACAGACTTGCTGACAAGAAATCTGGTCGACCTTCTGGATCTCTTCCTAGTAACACTCAACCTAACCCGAAAGGTAGTTCATCTAAACCTTACCGACCACCGCAAGCACGAAACGAGCATGTGAATGCCGTATTTACACGGAGTTGTAAATCCTATGACCCACCAGATAACCCAAATGATCAACAAAACAATTCCGAAACTCCTATCAACTTCGATAGCGATGATGAAGATGATGAACCTACACCTCAACCCAAACCTAAAACACCAACACTAGTCAAAGAAACACCGAAACCCAAACCATACAAACCCAAAATCCCATATCCCCAATGCCTAAGAATAGAAAAGGTGGAAGCTCAATATGGAAAATTCCTCGACATGATCCGAGCCGTTCGAATCAACGTACCTCTTGTTGATGTTTTAGCTAGAATGCCAAATTATGGCAAATTTCTAAAAGAACTCGTAAATAATAAACACAAAATTGAACAAATCTCAGCCGCTTTCTTGAGCGATGAAAGTTTCACGATACTTCAAAACAAAGTTCCACCAAAACTTGAAGACTCAGGAAGTTTTCTTATTCCGTGTAATTTCAACAAAGCTTTCTCATGCAATGCTTTAGCCGACCTTGGTGCTAGCATTAATCTCATGCCGTATTCCTTATACGCAAAATTATCTCTCGAAACTCTCAAACCCACTAAAATGAGCGTAAGATTAGCCGATCGATAATTCCAATACCCTGTTGGAATAGTTGAAAATATGCTCATTGAAGTTGGTAAATTCATCTTCCCTGCCGATTTTGTTATGCTAGAAATGGAAGAAAATAGTAAAGTTCCTCTAATCTTAAGAAGACCTTTTCTTCACACTGCCAATGCAGTAATTCGAGTCAAACAGAAGCAACTCAATCTAGGAGTTGGAACTGAACGAATGATCTTTCACATCAATTCTGCGATGAAACACTCCTATTTAAATGATGATACATGTTTCAGTATCGACGTCATCGATGAAATCTTAAAAGAAGATTTCGATGCTCTTCTCAACGAAGGTAGTAAAATCCTCTATTCCATTGAAGGAACCATCCTTAAAGAAAAACTCTTTGCTGAATTAGATGAATTCATGGCAATGACTGTTGATGAAAATTCTAAATTCGAATCCGACACCGAGGAACCACCATTCGAAAAAATCACCTTTAACACCGATTACAAGATCAAAACATCTATCGAAGAACCTCCTATGGATATTGAACTCAAACCTCTTCCTGATAACATTGAATATGTATTCTTAGAAGAACCCTCTTTTCATCCTGTTATCATATCATCTTAGCTCTCTGAAGAAAACAAAAATAAGCTTGTATCCATTCTTAAAAGACACAAACAAGCCTTTGCTTGGAGAATAAGAGACATTCCTGGAATCTGTCCATCTTTTTGTAAACATAAAATTCAACTCCTGGAAGACAAAAAACCAGTTGTTCAAATACAAAGAAGATTAAACCCAAACATGAAAGAAGTTGTAAAAAAGGAAATAGTTAAATTGCTTGATACAGGTATCATTTATCCAATCGCTGATAGCCCTTGGGTAAGCCTGATTCAATGTGTACCAAAGAAAGGTGGTATTACAGTTGTTACTAACGAAAGAAGTGAACTTGTCCCAACAAGAACTATTACAAGTTGGAGAGTCTGTATTGACTATCGAAAATCAATGAAGCAACTGCAAAAGATCATTTCCCTTTGCCATTTATGGACCAAATGTTAGAAAGACTCACAGGAAATAAATAGTTCTGTTTCCTCGATGGTTTTTTCAGATATTTTCAAATACCAATCGATCCTATGGACCAAGAAAAAATAACATTCACATGTCCTTTTAGTACATACACTTATAGGCGAATGCATTTCGGTTTATGTAATGCTCTAGTTACTTTCCAAAGGTGCATGTTGGCTATATTTCATGATATGATCGAAGAATCAGTCGAAGTATTCATGGATGATTTTTCCATTTTTGGAAGTTCTTTTGATCACTGTCTGAATAACCTCGATAAAATGCTTCAATGTTTCAAAGAAGCACATCTTGTCCTTAACTAGGAAAAATATCACTTCATGGTTAAAGAAGGAATTGTGCTTGGACACAAGGTTTCTGAAGCAGGCCTCGAAGTCGACAAAGCAAAGATCGACGACGTAATCTCTAAACTTCCACCACCCACTAATATCAAAGGTATTAGAAGCTTTATAGGACATGCCGGTTCCTACTAAAGATTCATTAAAGATTTCTCAATAATTGGCCGTCCTCTCACAAAGTTACTTGAAAAAGATACTCTATACGAATTCAATGACGAATGTCAAAACGCATTCAAAATATTAAAAGAAAAGCTCACATGTGCTCCTGTGATCATAAGCCCAAACTGGAGTCTTCCTTTTGAACTCATATGTGATGCAAGTGATTTCGCAGTCGGAGCAATCGTTGGTAAAAAAGAAGGTAGAAATTTTCATCCGATATACTTTGCAAGCAAAACTCTCAACACGGCTCAACAGAATTATACAATCACTAAAAAAGTACTTATGGCTGTAGTCTTTGCTTTTGACAAATTCTGATCCTATCTGGTATTATCAAAGACGATCGTACACACTGATCACTCAGCTCTTAGACACCTATTTAAAAAACAAGACGCTAAACTACGCCTTATCTGTTGGATTCTGCTCTTACAAGAATTTGATATCGAAATAAAAGATAGAAGAGGTACCAAAAATGTTGTAGTTGACCACCTGTCTCGGATTGAAAATGAAGAAACAAGTGATGACAGTGAAGTCGATGATAACTTTCCTAGAGAAACTCTTATAGAAATAAACACTGAAGACGAACCATGGTTTGCAGACTTTGCAAATTATTTAGCAAGTGACATCATACCTAGAGAAATGACGTATCAACAAAAGAACTTTTTTTCTCAGACATCAAACACTACTTCTGGGAGGAACCCTACCTCTTCAAAGTATGTTTTGACGGTATAATCAGACGCTGTATCTCTGGACCAGAAACCCAAACCATTTTAGATCAATGTCACCACAGACCAACCAGTGGACATTATGGACCAAACACAACAGCTAAAAAGTCTTAGACTCAGGTTTCTACTGGCCAACCATCATCAAAGAAGCTCACACTTAAGTTTGCCTCTACAAAGCATGTCAGAAGGCAGGAAATATTTCAAAACATGATGAGATTCCCTTAAACAACATTCAAGTATGTGAAATTTTCGACATATGGGGTATCAATTTCATGGGACCCTTTCCAAAATCATACAAATTCGTATACATTTTAGTCGTTGTCGACTATGTTTCTAAATGGGCCAAAGCACAAGCTCTACCAACAAACGATGCCAGAGTTGTTATTACTTTTCTAAAGAAACAATTCTGCCATTTTGGAATGCCCAAAGCTATCATAAGCAATAGAGGAACTCATTTCTGTAACAAGATAATAGAAAAAACAATGAAAAGATATGGAGTTAACCACCGATTCTCTACATCATACCACCCTCAAACAAGTGGTCAAGTTGAAAACACAAACATTGCTCTTAAAATAATTCTTGAAAAGACTGTTAAAGACAATCTCGCTATCTGGTCAAGAAAACTTGATGACGCTCTATGGGCTTTTCGTACAGCTTATAAAACACCAACCGGAACAACACCGTACAAACTCATATATGGAAAGAATTGCCATTTACCATTTAAAATTGAACACCGTGCACACAGGGCCCTAAAGAACTGTAACCCAAATCTCATCGCTGCTGGTGAGAAGCGAATGTTTCAATTACATGAGTTAGACGAACTAAGACATCAAGCATATGAAAACTCTCGTCTATACAAGGCAAGAACCAAAGTCTGGCATGACAGGAAACTAAAGATAAGGAAAGAATTTAAACACGGAAACAAAGTGTTGCTCTTTCATTCAAAGTATAAATTTAAGTATCTGAAGCTTAGATCTCGCTGGCTAGGACCATACGTAGTAAAACATCAATATTCATCCGGATATGTTGAACTATATGGAAAAGATGGAAAATCGTTTATTATTAACGGCCACCAACTCAAGATATATCATGAAGAAGAAGATTATAATGACTGAAGGGAAGCAGGCACTCCCTTTTTTCCAAAAGAATGAACTCTAAAAGTAGGAGTCTAGCTAACGACTCTCTTAAAAATTAAGCGCTTCTCGGCCCGTGCTTTACTTAAGTGTGGAGGAGTCCCTCCTCCATACAATTCCACTCGTTTTTATTTACTTTCTTTAAAAAAACCCAAAAATATTTTCTTTTTGTGTGCTTTTGTGTGTTTACTTTTATGTAGGTATTATAGCTCAAATCTGGAAAATTATAAAGTATGCTCAAAGATAGCTTTCATGCAAGCTACAACTCTCTATGCCCTAGGAAGTACCGTTTTCTCTTAATTTTCCCTATTTTCTAGTTATCAGTTATGACATTGAGGGCAATGTTCAACTTAAGTGTGGAGGGGAGCCAAATATGAAAAATTAATCATATCCCTCCATGTTTGCTCTGCCAAAAATTTTAAAATTAATATATGCTGTCAAAATAAAAAATGCTCTTAGTAAGGCAAATCCACCCGGATCGACACTATAACTAGCATAAAACCAAGCCACTAAATTGTAAGAATTTTAAGCCTTAGAATATATTTGGGTACCCACCTTTGGTACCTAATATAATTGATGCCTTTATAGCAAGTATTTCATCCGTCTTTACGGCTGTGTATTTGTAATATGTCGCCTTTTCTAGAGCAATGGTATTGGTTGAAATTATATTTGAGTGAGTCGGTAATTTAGTAGCTCTAGAACTTGTGCTTGATCATCATTTACTAGACCGAAGCCAGATTAATTCATAAGAAAATCATATGTTATTAGGAGAAATAAATCCCAAAAGTTCCTGCATCACTCCCTTTTAGTGCTAATTGCTGAAGTACAAAAGATTGAAGAAAATTGCTCAAAATGAAGTTCTGTGCCAAGCCTTGGTTATGGTAAAAAACATAGAAGAAATAAAAATTCAAAGTTCAAGGCTTAAGTTTGGCACATGAGATTTGTATATGCTGTTCTCCTTCATCAGTTTCAAGTTCCGCCTTTCGGTCATATTTATGTGTCAAGTACAAGCCTATGGTAGCTGTATAGATTATATTTGCGCATCTGAGTGACTTCACAATTAAAAACGCTATCTGAGTGGCTCGAGTGAATTAAAAAATCAAACACATTTCCCCTGTGAGGTGCTTTGTTAGGTGTCTATGCCTGAAAAGTTATCTAAACCAGTAAACACTTGTAAAAACCAAAATTTTCTCCATGTCACGATAAATGATCTTGTTTTTCTCACTTTATATTGCTTGAGGGCAAGCAACAGCTAAGTGTGGAGGGATTTGATAACACCTAAAATGTACATGGTTTTAGCGGCGTTGTGTTTATATATTTTATCATTTCTCGTGAACTTTCAATATTTAATAGCATAAATTATGTGCAGGTTCACTTGAAGTCAACCCGAGCTTAAAAGAAATAAAGTTCAAGTGTTTTCGATATTGGAAAGCAAGTTAGAAGAAATGAAAATTCTCAAGGCTGAAAAAGGCATAAGTACACCGCACTTACCCTTTGTGCGCCGCACTTCCAAGCGAGTCCAAGAATTAAAGTCAATTAAATGAAGATAGCATTAATACCCTAAGTACACCACACAAATATTTTTGGGTGCCACGCTTTTCCGTAAAACATTAAATTCCCTCGCATTTAATCACCAAGTGCGTCGTACAATCTTTTGTGTGCGCCGCACTTTTACCCCAAACTTAGCCTATAAACAGTGGCTGAATTTTCACACAAGTCATCCATTCCTCACTTCGCATCATCATCTCCCACTCAAATATCTCTCATACAACAATCATATCTCCAATTCTTCAACCCAAAAACACGATAAACGTTAAAGATTGAAGATTAAACCACGAAGAAGACTATAATAGAATTATAAGAATAAAAGGCTGTATTACAATTCTATACTTGTTACGGGGAGAATTTTTGATCCATATTCTTACCTCGGAAATAGTATGTTTCTTGTTATTCCCTTTAATTTTGTTATGAACTTCATAGCCATGAGAGGCTAAATCTCTCATGACTACTCGGTGAAAATAATATAATGAATAAGCGTTTGGTATAATTACGATCTTGTTAATCTTAAGTTTACGTTATAATCCTATCGTATCTGATCTCATCAACTTTGGTATATACTCACACCGGTATAGGTCGAAAAATCCCCTGTGATCTATATAGTTTTAAAGATTTGTCTATGATCTTTATCGTCTGTGACGAGAAATCCACTTATGTTATTTGATAAACAAAAACAGATTTGATATAATAGTAACTGGATTATTTGAGTGACACATTTAATCGGGTTAACTAAACATAAGTCTTAAGTTAAACAAGTTAAGTTGTGAAAATGTTTTCTGACAAGAAAATACTTTTTATAAATTAAAGTCCTAAGCCTAAGATCGTAACTATCACCATTACTTATAAGTTATATGAAATTATCCTAGTAGTCATATTCCTCACATATTTTAAAGTTTATTTTCCAGATAATTATTCGACACTACGCAAATCCCTGTGGACGACCTGTCTTACCTAAAAAAGAATGTACTACATACGTGGGTTATACATTGACCCGTGTGTTTCCATCTAATAAACGGTAATCTCAGTCTTATAAATTTAAAGCTTTCAAAACACATCAAAGGGCTATTAATCTTTTATACTGATCATTAATGAATGAGTTAGATGAACCAACAGATTGATCCTTAATTCCTGAAATAGCATTATTACTTATAGAACCTTTGTTAGTACCAATATTCTTTTTAAAATTGGGAGGATATCCAACAAGCTCAAAACATCTATGAGCAGTATGACCATTCATATTGTAGTGAGTACAAACAAGATTAGGCCTATTAAGCTTTCTGGGATGATTGTAAGAACCAGACCAGTTATTATTTCTATTATTAGTTCTTGCCACAAAAGCAGTATTACCATTACCAGATTTAGACACATTATGAGACTACGTACTCCTATGAGACTCATCTCTGGACAAAGTAACAAAAGCACCCTTAACATCATGTATAGGGTCAGCAGTAAGGATTTTACTCCTAATAGGAGCATAAACCTCATCAAGCCCCATAAGAAACTGCATCAACTTGAGGAGTTAATTGTGTTTCTTTAACTTTTCTGAGTTCTTACAGATGCAGTTAGGCAAATTGACAAGGGAGTCATATTGCCTCCATAGTGCATTAAACTTGTGATAATACACAGATAAAGGAGAGCCAGACTGAGACAAAGAATGGATCTTAAAATGCATATTAAAGATCACAGAAGCATCTTGCTTACTATAGGTTTCTTCTAATTCATCCCAAACAATCTTAGCATGTTTCGAAAACACTTGTCCCATAAATACATCTTGAGAAACACATCCAACAATCCAATTAAGCACCACAAAATTACATCTATCCCATTGTTCTTGCATAAAACCCTCTTTCTCAG
>BQNB010170829.1:0-13634 GCA_026074375.1 Tanacetum coccineum | reverse complement strand
TGGTGCGTTCGTCAGCCCAAATGGCATGACTGTGAACTTAAAGTGCCCGTATCGAGTTCTAAACGCGGTCTTCGGTATATATTCCTCTCGAACTCTCAACTGATGATATTTCGAGCGAAGATCGATCTTGGAGAAACAACACGCACCTTGTAATTGGTCAAACAAGTCATCAAATCTGGGGAGAGGGTAAGGGTTCTTTATAGTTAACTTGTTTAGTTCCCCGTAGTCAATACACATTCTCATTGAACCGTCTTTCTTCTTGACAAAGAGCACGGATGCTCCCCATGGTGAGTGACTTGGTCGAATAAAACCCTTCTCTTAAAGTTCTTTAAGCTGGTTCGATAATTCTAACATTTTTGAAGGGGCTAACCGGTATGGAGATCTAACAACTGGCGATGCGCCTGGAATCAGATCAATGCAAAATTCTATCTCTCGCACAAGAGCTAAACCTAACAGATCGTCTAGAAATACCTCAGGGAAGTCTCGGACAACACGTATGTCATCAAGCTTTTTCTCATCAGCCTTGATACATGCAAGTGAACGAAGATCCTTTTCCAGCCTCTCGCCTTAAACTTCAAGAATCTTGCCATTCGGAAGAGGAATACGGACAATCTTCTCATAACAATCGATGAGAGCTCGGTGGTATGCCAACCAATCCATTCCAATGATAACATCAAAAACTTCCTAGTTGGTTTTGCAACAAGTCTATTTTTTGAAGACGTAATTTAAAAAACTAAAGGTACAAACTATATAAAATGGTATTGGTGGCTGAATCAACTTTCGTCTGCTAATTCGATTTCATAATTAGTGTTCAAAGCGGTTGGGGCAATATCATAAAAGGCGTAAGATGCCAGAAGATACAAAACTCTTCTCAGCACCAGAATCAAAGAGAATACAAGCGTAGTGATCATTAAGGAGAAACGTACCCGTGACCACATTCGGATTCTGCTGCGGATTTTCAACCACCACATAAGCTCTAGCACGAGCTCCATCATTCTGCTGGTTCCTTGCTTTTGGACACTTGTCCTTGTAGTGTCCTTTCTCACCACACCCGAAGCATGTCATATTTTGCAGGAAGTTATTACCTGCACCCTGAACCCCGAATCTACAATCCTTCTCTAGGTGACCCATTTTTTGACATTTCTGGCACCTTTGAGAACACGTATCCATGATGTGTAAGTTGCACTCGATTCACTTTGGTATATTTCCAGCATAAATCTTTCCTCCCAGCTGGGGCTGCAAGCATATGCCCTGACAGGTTCTGTCTCCTGTTTTGTGGCAGGGGATAATTGGTTTGTTTCGGTTGGCGTCTTGTTGTTGTTGTGGTATTGTTTAGTTGTGGTTTTTGTTATTGGGATCCTTTGGTTGTCTTCCATTTCTTATATACTTTCACTAATTCTAGCAGCCTTACCCGGAACTGATTGCTCGACTAGTGCACGGGCCATGTTGATTTGCCTCAACAAGGTCGCAGGTTTAGAAGAAATCATATTGTCCTTTTTTTTTTGAATTTTTTTCCTTCAGGAAACCCACGAATGTACTTTCAATCTTCTTGCTTTCAGTGGGCATAAATTCGACACATCAGACTAGTATCATTGAAGCGATTGCTGTAAGCCTCGATATCATGCTCCTTTCAGAGTTAGAGTCCAGAGCTCTTCTCCATACTTTTCGATTCGGTTGGCCTGGGCAGTATTCATCTTCATCATAGCATTCACTTTGCTACCAGGGGATCCTGATTAGCATTAGCAAGTCCCAAAGTCTGAACATTTCCGTTCCAGTCGGGGCCACGGGGGCCAGGTAGGGCACGACCCCTCGAGCCGTGCACATAGCAAACTTCACTTGTCAACTTCACACATTTGCAAATCTCAAACACTTGCTCTATCTTTTCGAACCAACGTTTCAGTCCGACTACGCCTTCAGTCCCCTTGAAAGAGTGAGGCTTGCAGTTCATAAATGTCTTATACGAACATCCCTGTATCTCTGGCACAACAGTCCCTCCAGTATTTGTTGATCCAGATCCACCAGTATTGTTTGAGTCAGCTCTAGTCTTTTCATATTTTTCAATGGCTTTGGCCACACGCCTTTCCACTATCTTCCTAACAGATTTCTTCTTAAATCTCCTGGGCGGCATGATTCTGGCAACATACGTATACCATTCGTTAAGAATTTGTAAAGGTATGCAGAGTCATGGCATATGATAATAATGGAGAAAAGGAAATAGAAGGATGATGTAAATAATCATGAATTACTCAGGGTATATAATTGACTGATAGAGATAGATATTGATATGTCAAAAGATAGACGTAAGAGATCGAATTTAAACCAAGTATTATATATATATATAAGGTTATATATAATGCAATAATGATAATCAGAAAAGCAAGTAAGGATCGGGGAATACGCGCGCGTGGATATCGGATAGCGATGAAGGATTCTGTAAATTTGAAAATGAAAGAAAAGAAAATCTTTAAACTTTGTAGTTATAGACTAGGTTTTGAAAATGACCCAGTTCCCTATAACCTTGGCTCTGGTACCATCTGTAACACCCCCAAAATCAGGTAGCAGCGGAATAGTAAAAACCATTCTTATATTTGGAGGTGCTATTCTTCAAGTACAAACAAACAAGATAAAGGAAATGACCAAAAATGGACCATTTAAGACAATTTTTCATTTATAGCAAAATATATCAGGTATAATAACATTAGTTTCCCATAAGTTTTTTGATGTCATAAACATCCAACATACATTTAAACAAAATCTCAAAAGATGACTTAAGTTTTATGAAAGACAAAAGTTGCATATAATTTAGATAAAACACAGAATCCATCTTCATTGATATCCGCCACGGCTCCCCTTCAGTCTTCATACCCTAGGACCTGAAATTTACATGCTAAAAGTCAACACAAAGGTTGAGTGAAATCATAGGTTTGTTGGTAAATTGTGACCACAAGAATCATGTAATAATAGACTCTAAAACACATTTAGTATTCCAAAACTTTTTCTATTGCACTAAGCTCATGAACCCGAAGCCTTAACTAGTTTGTGCCCCAAATGTATAGGATGCTTGCCAACAACCTAAAAGTATTCTCAATGTTAAATGCACCATGGTCAACTTGTGACCAGAAATTCCAGGTGGGGATTGTCAGTCCCGATAGATCTATCCACAACACTCGCGCTCACTACAATAGCAATTGACGGTTCATGATATAGTAGGGACTTAATTGGCAATAGTGGTAACTTAGGCAATAATATTCAGGCAGTAATCTGGATAGCATACAGTTTAAAACACTTAGAAAAACACTTGTGTCCAATAGTAAAACAAGCAATGTAATTCACCCCGTAGAGTTTGTAAAACAATTAAGTAGTAAAAAGGGGGCTATGAACTCACCTTGAGTACTGATAGTCCAATAATCACAGATAAAATGTCACGCAAAACGTGCGATGCAACCTATTTAAATTAAGGTCGTATAAGTACCGAGTACTTCAATTTATAACATTGAATATAATCTTATAGTTGTTACATCGTACTATCGTTCGGGCTTTTTATCATAAATAAAGAGTCATGACATTGATCGTTCGAGGAGTTAGGATTACTTTAAATCGTAAATCCAACAACGATCGTCGATAACGCCATCCGAAGAGGCCTCAATTTTAAACATCCTAGTAATATAGCACTATGATAACACACACAATATTCCTATATAGCACAATCACCGACTAATCGTTTAGAAAAATAATAATTAATAAAGTGAAAACGTTATAAATATACTTATCGTAAAAAATAGACCTAATTTTGGTCGTTTTAAGCCCGTTGCTCCCGTTTTTTACGTCCATCTGTCTTCGGTAGTAAGTACGAGCGATCACAAAATTACATTTTCAATTTTAAGATCTGCGATGAATAGTAAAAAATTACTAGGTTCACAAACAGCTCATTTGTCGTTTTAAATTAGCGTAAAACTCAGTAAACGCGAATAACTTAAGTTCGTTAATAAGATCGGTTTTTCGAGTTTCTTATCATTATGGAATCGTCATGAGGCGTATTATTATTATATTATATCAAACTTTCTGTATGAAATTCGGATCTTAGACAGCCCCTAAGTATTTATATGTTTAACTTTATAAAAACCTTGTTTTTATGTATTATTAACTTAGTAGTTTACTATAAAAACTCTTAAAAACACATTTGACACTTGTGGTACTTATAATAAAGTCCAATATCATCCCTAGTCCTTGTAAATTCATTGTAACAAGTTAAAACCCCTTTTACTTCATTATTTCACATGTGAAGAATAAGAAACCTTATACAATCCCTAATTTAACCTAAACATGTTTATACTTAATCCATAGGTTAACATACTTTTATTTTTACTTTTCCATGGTATATAGGACCATATGACATAAGAATAAGTGTATAAATTGATAAACTCAAATAAAAACCCATTTTACACATTTAAAAGTCATTAGTGGTGATTTAGCCGTAAATAACATATAACACATAAAATCACAACAATTAAAAGTATGAAGGATTTAGAAAGACCTTAGTGATGATGTATAGGATGTCTTTGTTTCAATCAAAATCAAATTGTTGATTTAAACTTAAGATTCCAGCTCCTAGATGCACGCTCTAATCCACTTGGATTTTATAGCTTGCACATTTTCTAAAGATAACTTTGAATCATAAACCTTTTTGATTACACAACGTCCTCGCAAAGGTAATCATTCAAGAAGGAGTTTTGACATCCAATTGCCATATTTCATATTCAGGAAATCAAGTATGGTGATTATATCTTTATTCATTTTAACGCTTACAATGAAAAGAAGCTTTAATCATAGTCAATTGCTTGAGTATAAGTAAAACCCTTATCACAAGGCGTGCGTTTAAATGTGTGTACATTTTTGTCCATATTAGTCTTCTCCTAGAAGAACCAATTTAACTTCTCAGTCTTACCGATTGGTGAAAGATCAATCAAATTCCAAAAATGATTTTCTTTCATGGACTATATCTCAACATTCATTATGTTGTTCGCTAGTGCATTCAGAAGGTTGTGTAAGAAGAGACTTTCTCCAAAACAGATGCTCCCACTTGCTTCGTGTAAGAGGAGACTTTCTCCAAATACGCAGCAAGTCGAGTAACAATAAAATTGTTCTCGTTTGGGATGTATATGCTGACAGTTCTTGACTCTAGTTTGCTAATAACACGCTTAACGTGATCTCAACAAATTCAGAACTTCAGTTAAGACTTAATGGGAGTCTTCCCATTCCATAACCTGATGGTGTCTTAGTTACCTTCTTGGTTGGAACCATATTGAGTAAACACGTGGCTTACTTAATTTTTGTTAACCTTGATAAGATTAGAGGTAGGGTAGCTAAAGTTATCAAAAATCAAACAATATCAACAGAGTTTGATTTTACACATCAGACATACCATAGCGATGTGGTATTCTATGAGTAATGAGATTATGAGACAGTATCACAATCTCTTAGATAACCTAATACCCTTTGGCTCACATACTTGCCAATTTGTTCAAACATAATGGCATTAACAGTAATTTCAAGCCAATTGCATGCTATAACGTAGAAGTCTTAGAGAAGTTCAAGGACTTTATGTACATGTCTTAACTAGAAGACATAACACGTTAATTGCTAACATTACGTTATAAGTCTTTGAACATTTCAATGACTTCATGTACATGTCGTGACAAGGAGACATGACAAGTCAATTGCTTACTTTATAAGTCTTAGAACAGTTCAAGGACTGTCACAAGCAATAATAAATACAGTATTACGAACGCCGACTCATTGGCTTCACAATAGTCCTTTTCAAGTTAATTACATCCTTCTTATTTGATTCATTACAAGAAGACACACTCATATTTGTTAAACCTTTTAGTGAATATGATTAGAATTAAGGTATTTATTATTTCTTGACTACTAGTTCTAAGTAGGAGTGACATACATTCAAGGTGTATAAGTCCTAGTATAATATTAGCTTTTTCTTACCATACTAGTTAAGAAAAAAACCATTAGTCTTATTTTTAAGGTGTTGTTACCATGTACACAAGTTAAGATTCTCCAACATATGCATGCACAACATCAAGCATTTATACTAACAAGTGAGCAATATTAATGAGTCAGGATTACGATCCCTGAGACTAGTGGGCGTATAAGTCCACCACAGCTTCCATATGTTTTTTATGAATAAAATGACATGGGTTTCACAGATATGATATGTTTAAGTCAAAAACTAAAATCACATTTGAATATACTTATATCTAAAACTTTAAATGTTATAAAAAGGAATCAGTGCTAAAACATGTATACTTAGATAACATTGTTAGACAGCTACATCAGAAAAGCACAACTTATCTACTCGAAGTGAATTACGCTATGATTCTTATAAAACTATGATGCTTCATATGTGAAAAGTAATGTATTATTTCCAAACCAGCTAGAAATAAAATAGGGTCAGTCACAAGGTGATAAGCTCATAGCTACCCACGAATTTTATAACAAACATACATGTGTGTCTATATCACCAGTAACATGCATTTGCTCCTAACTGAAATTAGACACATTAAATGTGTAGTCTATGCCAATGAAAGTGCTATAGCAATTTATTTACTTTTCTAACTCTTTAATATCTGCACATTACTAATGTGACCTCAACGTACTAGTAAAACATGTACTTAGAAATTCAAGAATGCCATCAAGTTCTACTATAAAGATGGACTAGCCATCAATGCCATTCTTTAACTTGAAAGTTTTGCATGCAATTCCTCCTTCTACATTACCTCAAGGGTGTGTAGAATCTTAGGAAAAATATTAAGTTAAGGAAAACTACTAGAAAACATGCTATTAATTTCCTTTTCTCTTTTGCAATTTATTAAGATTTCCATTTCTAATTATTAAAACTCATACCATGTCTTGACGCTTCAAGATGTATCATATTAGTGGCTATAGAATACATGTTCTTTAGTCATCCAAATAAGATGTGCAACCGTACTTAATCGTTAGACTTTTTACAAAGACAAAAAACGATTTCTCGAGTAAGTTATGTTTGAAGTTTGATTAGATTGGAAAATTCAAGTGTTCTATTATAGCTTTCCAACAAGTAGAAAGGATAGGAAAGGTAATTCCCCCTTTTTTCTTACAATAAAAAGATCTTAGTTTGAGGCTTCCTCTTAACAAGGAAAGGAAACAAACTTTTGTTTACTGGTTTGTGTTGCATACAGTCCATTAATAGAAATTACAAAGTTCATAAAGTATTTCTTTGATAGTCATTACTTTTTAAAAATTAACTACCCCTGTTTATAATATAAAACAATTAATTTTACGAAAGGCTAAGATCCTCATTGAGGTTCTATCATCACATCAGTTGATTTGCTAGCAATGATAAATTCAATAGGTACGTGACGTTCACTAATTGCAAAACATGTGCAATTCTAGCCATATGGGACGTCATGACATTTTTAACCTGGAAGAAACAATGTCAATGCTGGGCATGTTTAGATCCCCATCCTTGCCTTGAGCCAAGGTCGCACCTGCTTAACTCGATTAAATCATCCAATGCGAAGAACCTGTAAGAATATACTAGCGGTCTCCACGCATAGAGAAAAATCACACATTGGTCACTACTCTCAACCCAGAAAAGCACAAAGCTGTAAATGCAAGTGCTCTCAACAACAGGGACGACATGACTTAAATTTGTGACGGGTATAAGTTTTGATAAATACATGATCAAAAGTGTGAACGAGGAAGCATGCATTCATACTTCGTAGCATAAGTTAAAAAAAACTATTTTTTAACTTAAGTCTAATACTTGTTTTTATGTGTGTCAAGTTGTTGATTTTCATGACTAATATATAACCTAGGTGGAATAAATATTAATTTTGAACAATGACTTAAATTACCTAACAATCATGAAGACATTTTATTTGGTGTTATTTATATAAAACAAGTGTTTATGTTTCAAATCATATTTAAACTTTTAACTAAATCAAGATTTATTTTCTAAAACTAGTTTTGTATTTATTTTTAGGTTTTATAAAAAATTTTGCAATTATAATACATTCAAAAGCATATATAAAAGCAAACAAAACCAAACACAACCATAATATCAAACATCAAACCGATAAAAAACCTAGCTTGGTCTCGTGAGCCATCAGAGAACCAAAGAACAAACTAAGGGTTAACCACAACAACCACACGGATGGATCCCACTTGCTCCAAGAACCATCTAAGCAGTAGAAACCCTTAATGAAATAGATAAGTTCCAAAACTCCATAAAATTTCACATGACTTTTTCGGGGCCTAAACTCCCAGAAGGAGATCTTCCCAAATCTGAGCTCCGGTTGAAGAAGTTGTATCCCCATGAGTTTTGCACCTGATCCCTAAAATTCAGCCTCTAACTCCTTATAGAACTCTGGGAAATCCCTTTTTAGTGGAGGTTACTCTAGCAGCTCTGAATTTGACTTTATGCCTTTAACTTTTGCATCATTTGAATCCAAAACATCGGTTACAATAATTTTATGATTAAATACATTTATCCTATCATTTGACTACTGTAAAGTGCCTAAACAATGGCAATAACAAAAATCTAAAACCTTAACAAAAAGAAGCCGCAACAATGGCAAAACCCCAAAACTGAAATTAAATCAATATTCACGCGAATCAAGTCACAAGTGGGGGGTCAAGAGTTTTTTCAATTGGTTTCATACCACACACAACATAATAATACCATAATATCATGTATTAACAAGGTGTTGGCTATGTCCATGGCCAAACATGCATGTATTTTCCATGGAAACAAAATGATTAACAAGAAATAAATTGTTTAGCCAACGAATCGACGAAATAAATTAACTAGAATTAAAACCCCGATTGGGGCGTGTAACCAATGGCTTAAGGATCACTTAGTACTGTATTAAAGACCTTATAACAATCATATTAATTCAGAAATTAATGCCCAAGGGGCTGATTTAAAACTGATTTAATAATCATTCCAAAACACGCGATTTAGGCCCTTTTACACGTACCCGATAACAAAACCAATTAAAATATGCATAACAAATGGCTATGGGATCAAAAATACCAGATCATAAGACCCTATATGGGTTGAATTAATTTCAAAAAATAAGCCCTAGAGGCTGTTTTAAAATTATCCTTTTGATTCTATTAAAAACACGTGTTTTTAGCTATTTTTACGCATACAAGATGATCATATGACATCATATGATGGCTCGTGATACCACTACAGGTGCTAAATTAAAATATTATCATATTAACAAACATTAAACGCAGCAGAACAAGCACCTATCAACGGATCCATAGAGTCATATGATCAATCAAAGTTAAAACAAGAAAAGTAGTACCTATGTAGCATGATCGGTAGAATCAAATGGTGACCTTCACCTTAACACAACATTTCCAACTAAACCAAGAGATCAATGGAGATCACTTCTATGATGTATCCACACTACACTTCCTTGTATACCAAATAGATGCTAGTCTTAACCCCGTACCCTTGTAAAACACCTTTGAATGAACAAGATACAAAAGTTGGATCAAGAAAACAAAAACACACATGTTATATGTGTTTGTGTGCCGTGTTATATAGAGATAAAAGAGGAGAAGATTTATGGTAAATTTGTAATCAAATTAATGAGAGAATATCTCATATTTATTTACCATAAAAACTTGATCTTATCCATCTTTTCCTCCTCTATAGGTCGGCCACCCTTATAGGTGTTTGTGGGCTTTCTTAAACTTTTTAAGTCCAATAAATATAGTACACTACTTATTTATTCGAATCCCAATACTGATCCCAAGTTACGTAGGTTATTTATATATCGTAAATACAATAAACACGATACATAAAATGGTACCTCAGTGTATATGTGTGTGACCCCATAGGCTCACATGTGTCTAGCCATATAATTAGTTATTATGACACGAGCATACTCCAACAATAGGAAGATGAAAACACTCAAATCACTCAACTAATCTATGTAATAACATGTAACTAGTTCGCTCAATTGCTCTATCATGACAAGTATTCTATTATAAGCTTGGCAAGGATACACATCTCCACCGCTAAAGCTAAGGAGTAATAAGTTTATAAAGGTAAAAATAGGTTTTTTATATGGAAATGACATATATGTTGATCATTCTACAAAATCTTTCCCTAGAATACCAACCAACTCCAACAGGCAGATGAAGCAAACAGATACATGGCCGTAAACGACGGAAATAGACATGTGTGTTCGATCACATCCGCATTCTAATTTAACCAACGGGTAAAGAGATAGAAGAAGATAAGGGTATGGACCCTTCAACTTTAACAAAAAAGTCATAAAGCCAACGAGTATAAAGGAGGGTGGCGAAGAGGTGATCCGTGTCAGCTGAGACATGCATACATAGCTGTAACGACGAAATAGACATGAACGCTCGATCACATCTACGTTCGCGTAAAACCAGCTGCTAATCATCATGTGAGAGGGAAGTAAATTATTGTTAAATAAAAATCACAAAACAAATAGATTAAGCCTAAAGTATAAGTTGCTAGACACTTTTCCTAACCGTTACCATGATTAAGACACAACTATTTACAACGTCTTGATCATAGATCAAAAATAACAACCTAAGTTGGCGTTCTTGTAACGGTCAACTTCCCAATCATCCTATACTTTACATACTTTACAAGGCAAGTGGCGATATCTTACACTTTGTACAATACTCTACATTGTCGATTTGTATCAACGAATAATCGATCCTTCGTGTAATTCCTTCGGTAGTTATGAAACGATTATCTTCAAACTTTTTCTTCTCTTTTTTGTTGCAAATATTTCTAAATTTTTTGATTTTTTTGTTAACACTATACCACGAAACTCGATGTAGTTTCACCATCTTCACAATCATAATAATTCTGGATAATTCCTTCGGTATTCTTCGTTCTTCGGACGTACCATTAAATACGATTGTAGTAAAAATACATGAGTTTTGACTTTAATATACATTCTCATTTGCAATGTGCAAATTTCTTCCAACCGTACCAAAATAGACACAAGACTCAGGAAATACAAACTTTACACTTTAAGCAACTAGCAACTGTAAAATAAACTTAATCTAATAGGGTATGCTAAGGTGTAAAGGTGTAACGAAACAAATAATTGGTGTAGTTCCTAAAGGATTGGCTCTACGGGTTGTTCTAGTGGTATCTTACTCTTAAAATAAGAGTAAACAAAGTGTTTATATGGGGGTTAACTAACCAGTATAGTTAGTTAATAAGCAACATGTAAAGGCGATTTGGGTGTAATCCTAAAATTTACCAATTTAAACAAGTTACTCCATCTAAATCCATAGTACTTATCACTGCAGTCTCGAATAGATATACCAAGCCAAGTTCTAAAGTCTACAACATCATCGGCACACTTATATTTTTTTGGAATTTGGGTAAACATTTAGAAACGGATAAGGTTAAATCCTCACAATATCTAACAAGGGTTATTGTGTGCGGGTTATGTAACATGTAATTTCATAAAAGTATGCTTGAATTTTTTTTTTAATTTGAGCGTAATTTAAGCATTTTATATGAAACATAGGACAAGTATCATTCTAATTCCCATCCCCCCACTTGAATTATACAATGTCCTCGTTGTATAGATAAAACATTAAATACGAGAATTAAGACGAATTAGAATGAGAAACACCCCCCTGATACTTGTTCGATAGATTCTCCATGTTGAGTTTTTTTTAGCAAGATTGTGTTGAACAGCCGCCATGAAGTTTCAAGACTCCAACACTTCAAGATCTCCAGTTTTGTAAATTCTCCACCAATATTCGTCGATATTACTTTCACAATGTCCTATGTAAAATATAGGAAAACAAGTGCAATTCTATCCCCTTTTATTCATTTGGTTAGCCTCAAAATAAATACCTAAAACTGTATAGGAAGTCGATACGCCGTATCCATTCCCCATGATACGCCGTATTGATTCCTGTGTATGTTGTATTCATTTAATGAATACGTCGTATAGACTCTGCTAAAAATAAAGACTAGATAATGTCCAGATAGTCGATACGCCGTATCCATGGGGTTTGGATACGCCGTATAGACTGTCTGGGAAGACAGACTCGATAAAAATTAAGAATACATTCCGGGTTGTCTCCCGGCAAGCACTTTTGTTTACAGAAAAGTCTTTAAGTTAGACTTGCCCCGATTTACTCCCATCCTTATAAAACAATTTGGGGTCGAACGGGATGCCAAATGGCACATACAAATTCTTGATTAGGAAAATAAATGACATCCCTTTCTTAAGATGATTCCAAGTCATGATATTAAAATTTAATCCCTTAATAAAAGTTTTAGTTTTTAAAAAAATTTTAGATGTATCATGACTTGTTTCCAAAAGCTTATTTGACCCATGTGCATAGGCACCAACATCTGTATTTATTAAAACAGGTAATGGTTTGACAGACATATCTCCCGAAGAGTGTTCAATATTGACTTTATCATCATCATTTTCCTTATCCAATTTTGAATTATCTGGATAAATTATGTTAGAAGGAAATATATCATTATAGTATAAAACGTTTTGTTCCACTTCATCACATTCGGACAACGATGTTTCATCTTTTAAATCAAATTCATCGATATGTCGAGGGCTTACATTGGCTGGAAATTCGTTCCCAAAATCTTTAAAGAAATCTAAATCATTTAAACAACTGACCGTAGGCTCGGGTGATGGAAACGAAGGCATATTGACTTTTTCATTATCATTTTCCGAATCCGTTTTCAAATCATTGACAGAAATTTATGTATATAAGAAATGGAAGTTTTTGTCAAAACTTACTGTGTAACCTTTCCATCGTCGAAACGATCGAACGAAATATTCTAAAGTCAATTTCATTGTTAAGAGAACTTATCGTGGGTTCACAAGAGAGTGTTTTATTTGATGTCACATTATTATTGAAGACCATAGCTGGGAATTCAGTTTTAACAGATCTGAGATCGTGAACATCTTCATCATACCAGATCTTACCATACTTAGCAGTTTCCCAATTAAACACATTCCCACTTCTACGAGCTTTTTCTTCCTCAAGCCTGATATACTCCTCCATAGTAATGTTGGGGTCGTCCATTTTAACCTGTAATAAATTTGCTAGAAAAGAAAACTGTCAAATAGCTTAATACGTCGTATTCAGTAAACTGAATACGCCGTATTGGTGATAGAGTCGAATACGCTGTATTGGTTTAGAAAAAAAATTATACGCCGTATCCAAGAAGATGAATACACCGTAATGAGTATTCGACTCAGAATATTACAGCAGGCTGTAACAATGCACACAAACACACAATATGCAAAATAGACAGTGCATGAAATTAAACATACAAACAAGTACACAAATATGCAATTTAAACTAAACTAAAACACTAATAAATAAGAATTAAACAACTTCACTCCCCGGCAGCGGCGCCAAAAACCTGATGTGTCGTTGTGTAGGTGTTATTTTATGTATAAAGTTTTAGTATTTATTTTATGCCGTGTATACCTAAAAATAACACTTTAACGGGCAGTGTACCCGGTAAAGATGTAGCTTCGTCGGTAAGTAGGGTGTCGAACACTAAGAGCGAGAGC
>BQNB010170827.1:0-13634 GCA_026074375.1 Tanacetum coccineum | reverse complement strand
TAGATACAATAAGCCAAAATGAAACATTTGTGTAGACATTTATGTGCTTTATAATGTGACTCACCACATACAGTAACTAATTAACCGGGTAGCTGATACGAGGCCGGACCCGAAGATGGGCGGGTTGGGTATGGCCGTATGGGTCACAACAGGTTATGTCATTTTTAGTTGTTGCATGCCTTATAAGAACATACATGCACACCTTCAAAGAAAAATTTTGTATTTTCAATTTCTTATCAAATCATTTAGAACAAATATGTTTTTTTAAAACATGTATGTTGTTTTTAGAACATATGTGCAAAAAATACAATTATTGAAGGCGTGCATACATGTTTTTGATGGTTCTGTCAGTTCTCACATTAAGAATGATTCTGAAAAGAAAGTCTCAATATATATATATATATATATATATGTGTGTGTGTGTGTGTGTGTGTGTGTGTGTGTGTGTATCGAGTTAATTGGTAACTTATAAATAAGAGTACGATCGAGGTGATCATGAACTAGGTGATTTAGAAAATATAAACTCACTAGACACAATTTTAAGTGATATCCAAATTTAGTTAACTCCAAAATGTACAAAGTCCGTGTGGGATATAATGATGTTGAAACTAGTCAAAGAAAGCTACTACACGAGTAGGTAAGCCAATTTATTGAAGCAGATCGAAGTAATTATAATGACATATAAGATCAAGAAGATTTGTATGTGCTAGAGTCTAGTTTTTGGTTTTGATATTGTTAAGTATGTTATAGCTGATTAATTGATCGTTTTGACAAAGAATATAGTTGTAGCCAAATATGTTTCTTGCTTTTGGTAACAATGAATCTATCCTTTGTGTTTATTGTTCTTCCTTTTTATGTAGCTTCTTGTTGAATACGGTACTTGTTAGAAAAAGGACATTTGGCAAAATGCGAATGAATAAAGAAGCAAACACTCACGCGTACTTGGTTTGATTGGCTGATCGATCAATGTGGTCGATCTATATGTGTTGTCAAGTCTATAAAATATACTCTGTAGCACTCTAGCTAGCTACTACGTATTGGTATTTGATGAAATAATATATTAGTTGGCGCAAGCTTTGTCTGTTTGCTTTGGGTACATTAGGCTTTACGCTACTTTTATAGTTATCTATAGATAGTGATCAATAATAGATTTATATCTACAGGGTTTCAATGTTCAACACCAGGCTTCACGGCGCTGTGCAAGTGACCAGGGCCGTCTCTAAAATACTGAATTTTTTTAGGGCCCTGTGCGAAATTACATAATGAAATCTTTCGAGAAGAAATTTTATATATAAAATGTCATTTATAATGTAAATTAGTTATCTAGATGTTTAACATATTGTTAAGTAGACAAATTTTGGGGCCCCTAAAATTTTTGAGGCCCTGTGCGGTCGCCCACCCCGCACACCCTCAAAGCCGGCTATGCAAGTGACGTCGACACACGTGGCCTCTCATTATAGGGTGTTTTTTTTCCAGTCATACACATATATACATACATGCTATATTAAACATATACGAGACATATAATTTATGTTTACATGCGACTTTCTCTAGGTTAATCTGGTTTACTTGTTGTTACCGGACAAGGTCACCGAAGTCACGATACGACCCCGTTACGTTGAACTCACAATCGACTATACCAATCGACTAACATAAGATAACAATTTGTAATTAACTTATGATCATTTGAAAATCAGTTAACACATTCCTAACAGATTTAATGAATAGGTGGTCTTGCATGTTAAGTTAGTTAAAATTGTTAGTTAAAGAAATAAGGTATTAATGAAAGTTTGGCATGTAGATATGGAAAAATTGTCGCCGTGTGTTAAGGGAATTTGTGTGATTTCCGGGCACTATTTGGTGTAGTTCATATCCCTAGATTTGATACAATTATTAGAGCCATCATGAATCAAATAACACAGTTCATAATAATGTGTGGGTACGTGTCTGTATATGTGTATAAAACATAAAGGATTGTATATCCTCTTACATAATCTTTTTACTAATTCTCTTACTTACACAACCATCCGACATGTGTCATGCGTTAATTATCTTTCTGAATTTAGGTCATTGATCTTTCTGCTTAGCACTATCATACAAGTAGAAAGCAAGAAGAAATATCATTTCTTTAAAACACAAGGGGTGTTTGGCTAAGCTTATATGATAGGCTTATGAGCTTATTAGCTTATATATGTCATATAAGCCCAAACTAAGTGTTTGGCTAAGCTTATATGAGTGGGCTTATGAGCTTATATAAGGGAGTTTTGATAAGCCACAAAAGTGTGGCTTTTTTAAGTGAGTTGGGTTTATATAACATGTTACATTATAAATTATAAATTTACTCTCAATTATACTTTATCTAACATTAATATTTTTCAACTCATGTCTCTTATAGTAATTTACCACTTTAAAATAAACCAAACATTTGAAGTTATAAACTTACTAAATATAAGCTAATCCAAACACTCAACGTGGGCTTATAAGCTTACGATATATAAGCCATAAGCCGCTTATATAACATAAGCCTAAACCCAACTCATAAGCTTAGCCAAACACCCCCATAGTAAAGCTTATGTTACTAGGGAATGGATCCACTAAGAAGAGAAAATAAAATAAGAAGAATGAGAAATGTTTGTAGCCACACATTTCAAATGAAGAAGAATTTCATAAAAGATGCATCTTATTTTGTAGGTGCCACGACTGTGGTTACTTATCATTCTTCTCATTTTACTTTTATTTCTTATTTGATCCTTGCATTATGTTACTATTGTCGTTGGATATGAGAATGTATATAAATCATAATTGTAACATGACAAGTAGTTTTCTATACGTTTCCATAATAGTTATATACTTCTACTCGGTGACTAAGGCCATGTTTACTTTCCACTTATTGAGCCATATGTGGAAGGAATTGGGTCCACCAAGCCATATATTGATGTTTCTTTTTTATACTTTGCTAAATGAGCATCTAGTTGGGGAAGAGGTCAAAAGTTTAGTCTTCCCAAACCAGAGCCTCATATATCATTCTTTGTCATTTATTAGACATCTATACCCCTATCTTCATTCTTGCTCTTATCATTCATTTCTTCTTTATCATAACAATCAACACACCTTGAAAACCCTTTACCTCCCTCTGACCATCCTTTACATCATCGCCCTTTCATGACGGTCGTCTTGCTTCTCCACACCGACTCGTTAAAACACAAGACCAAGATTCTAGCCATATTTTTGTCAACTTGCAGTCCTCCAAATCTATTCAAATCAATGGAAGTTTATGCCATTTATAAGAGTAAATTAAATGGGCTAAATAACCTTTATTTATAAATAAACCATTGATCTTTATGTGAAGTTCATATTGAGTTTGCTGAGGACATATGAAATTGGTTTGAAATGGTTGATTTGTTTCTTTTTATTTGTTGATATATGTTTTATACAGTAGTTGATTTTATGAGAACATGTAATTTTTTTAGTTACAAATCATATCAATATATGTATTGTATCTTTCAGATATGAGATCTTGAAATTGGGTTGAAGCAACAATGAATTAGCTAAAGGGTACATTGGTCATTTCTTATGTTTGAGATGTTAATATGACAGGAAAAAGAAACAATAGAACACTTTGTGTGGATACTTTTTCCTTATCTAAAAGAATGCCATATCGAATCAGTACTTAATGTAAATAAAAAAGAAACAACCCCTAAGTCAGAGCTAGATGTTATTAGATGCATTTTAAAGAAAAAGACTTGAAACACACAATTTTTTGACAAGACAGCATTTCATAAAATTGCGAGTGTTGGACAAAATTTTACACTACCTATAATCATCATGTTTGGTTTATGTGAAATTGTTAGGCGAATTCAGTGTTCATGTTCAGCGGCCTCTGACTAAATTAAAATATAATTTGGACTAATTATAAGAAGACTCGTCGATAAAGAAATCATCGAGCAACCCATCAAAGACAGCGTCAAGGAGTTAAAGACAAATTAAAAAGATATCCACTAGTTGATAAATAAATCATCGAGCAACATCACCAATGTTCACGTCAAAGACATCGTCAAGGAGTTAAAGACAACTTGAAGATATACTCACTAGCTGATGCGGAGTCAGCTAGTATGTATACGAACTAGAAGCTGAAAAACTAAGGGTCATTAGGGATCGACAATGCCATGATGATCATATCAGCTCTCTCTGATCTAGAAAACAAAGCTTAGCTCAAAATATCTCTTAGACATTTAGGTAGGACTTTCAAAAAAGCAAATGGGCGGGATAAAGTGTATCCTCGAGAAAGTAAAAGACAAGTACGAGTTCTTCAAAATGTAGGAACAATAGGCAACATTGTTCCTTAAAAGCAAGGTTGTTGTGTTTTCAAGAATAGAATCATTTAATGGAAACTATAATTCACGAGTAAATGCTTGACACGTCTCAATAACCTTCATGTGACAACTTGTTTATCTTTATATAAAAGAATGCACATTGGCTTTCACCGATCTACACCTAGACTGAAGCTAGCACCTAACAGAGTCTGCATCTAAAACCACCCACAAAGACCCTGCGAACTCTTCGTACAAATACAAAGACTTCCACTCTAGGAAGTACCAACCACAATGCTTGACCGTACCCGGTACAAGAGTTTACACTCTTGCTTCTCTGCAGCCGAAGTAAGTCTTTACACACTTGCTTCTCTGCACTCGAAATACTTGACAATACAAAAATTATTACTATATACGAAAAACATGTAAATGCAAGTATCAACAGTATTAACTTTACATGTGGTGGAAGGCAAGCGGGCAACAAGATGCGCCGCTAGCCCTTTTTGGATTGCAAAACCAATACGTTTAAAAACCACATCCGTAGATCTAAGTGTCATAATATTGTTGTGCATAACCTGTTGAACTCGGCTGAGTAGCTCCACCGCCTCTGGTGCAAAGAAACCAAATGTATCAAACGCAAAGGGAATAAACACATGTTGATTTTCAATGCATGTTTTCTCGTGTTTTGTCACAATTAGTTATAAATAAAGATGTTATTTTAACTATAGTGTTAAAAGACAAATAATACTAGACGAAGATAGAAAAAAGTGAACTATAGATGTATTTTAGCACTACTAGGAAACAAATTTATATGTTAAACTCACATTTGATTTATACGACATACTTTTAGCAAACTATACGATATCTATATGATATACCTTGTCGAAAAAGACACATATAACTTATAGTACTTATTAACTCACAAAAGGATAGACAATTTTTGTTTGGTAGAGGAAATGTCCATATTATTATTTAGACTAAAAAGAATGAAAAAATAAGCAAAAGTGATGTTAATAGATACCGACCCATATGCTCCACCCAGGTTTCGGGAGCAAACAAATGTGGATTCAAACACGCCACCAAACATGGACATGTTTTAATATTGAATACACTAGTTTAATTTTTAACAAACCACAAAGGCTATGTAAAAAGTTTCTTGTGTATTGTTCAAACAAAGTTTAGATGTGTCATGATTAAGGAACATAATCCCAAAAGAGAGGTAATAGTGAACAAACATGTAACCTAAGATCCAGGGTTCATGAACACATATGTAACCACAATCATAGATGAAATAGTAATGGAATTAGGTAAGGTTTGACATACAAGGACCTAACGCGCATATCATAAGAAAACGCCGTTCAAAGATTAAGACTTTTGCATATAACTTCGGGAGTAAACTGTAAAATACACCCTTGTGGTTTGTCAGTTTTCAATCTAAAACATCATTGTTATAACCTTTGGCAAAAAAACATTCTTCGGTTAGTAAAAGTTAGACCAACACATCTCTAAATGTAAATTTTACTCCGTTAGCTTCATTATTTACTCAAAGTCAAACACATCTTGGATAAAATCACTCTTAGTATGGCCAACACGTTAGTTGGCGGAGGTGGAGGTGATATTTAGTGAATGGTCATGGAGGTGGCGGATGGTGATGACTGGTACGATGTGGTTGAGGTAGTGAATGATGGTGGAGGTAATTAATGGTATACGGCCCCACCAAAAATCCGACTAATGAGAAGAAATGGTGGTGGTGGAGATATTTTATGATAGTTGGGAGTGATTTTATGACGATAGGTATAAGTATTTTGTGATGGTTAGATATTTTATGGTAGTTGTTGTTTTAAAAAAAAAAGAATAAAATAGAAATTTTATGATAGTTATAACTTGTAACTAATTTTATGGTGAGTGGTTTAGGTATTTTTTGTGAAGGTAATGAGAAGAAGACGGTGAGAATAAGATGAAATTAATAAAAGGGTGTTTGTGAGTGATTTTATCAAGAGGTGTGTTATAATTATAGTAGATAAGGAACAAAAATTTACATCATTTGTCCCTAGGGATGTATTATGTTTAACTTGGAAGGATGATTATTGCTAAAAGTTTCTTATAGGGATGTTTAGTGTGAAAACTAACAAACCACACGAACGTATTTTGCAATTTTGACAAGCTTATAAAACACCTTTCGAGGGGTCTTGGGTGATCAAAGAACATAAAATAAGTCATGGTTTCTAGTAAGAAAAACTAGAGAGAGGTTGGAGAACTTTTGTAATGTTAGATTAAGAAAGAAATACAAATGAACATCTACACCCCTCATAGAGAGTCATGAGGGGTATATATAGCTTAATACATGCTATCTATCCTACTTATACAATATTAGTCCCTGCATATAGCAGTTGGTCTATAGCTAGTCCAATTCACGTGTAAGGTGCCATCTTTACAAAATAGTAATGCTAACAATCTCCTTCAAAGATGGTGTCACACGTGAATTGGTTACGGTGTTTCCTACAAACATAAATAAAGAAAAATGATAAGAATGAAGTCCAGTATTCCTTGAGATTGTCTTTGATGATCTTGATCTTCTTGAATACTCCAGCTTTATTTCTCCAGCTTGCAGATGAACACACTGTAATCATACTACTGAGGATGACTTTGAAGTTTTCTCTACTAATGATCTCGGTCTTGATTGGATTTCCGCTCATAACTTCCAGACATATCTTTAAAAACTTTCTTCATACACTTCTGGTCATCTCGAAGTTTCTGAATCAGATGCATGTCTTGAAAAAGCTTTATTTTCTTACACTTCTGGTCATGTCAAAGTTTTCTAGAATCTGCTTCTCATTCATCATCCTTGAAGTTTCCTTATCCGAATACTTCGACTTTGATATGAATTCTGCTATGAACTTCTTGTGTAGTATCTAGTTAAGTTTTTACTCCCTCCCAACTATTAGGCTCTTTTTCTTCAGCTCCCTCTCAAACAGACACCCTTAAGATTGATACGAATTAATGCACTAGTCTTGAGTCATGCAACCAACCTCCAACTCGACTCAAATACCTTTTTTCTCATTTACGAAATCTATGGGAAAGGATAATATCATCAGCATCATCTCACTTAGGAAGCATCCCAGTCTTAAAGCCCAAAGTACACCAAAAGTACATAAATTCCTCGAAAAATTAGAAGTCAAAACGGTAGCGCCAAAGTAACAAGCTGAAACACTATCATCTCTGCGGACTCATCCTACGACATATATTATAAATCATGATCAAGTGAACTCGTTGTGCTTCCTTGATGTACACATTTCTCCCTCCATGACGATGACAATCTAAAGGAATCATCATACACATATGTACATCTTATGCCAACTGGAACTGCTTACTTAACATCATATACCCGTGATTGCATAAGCAATACTCTGTGAGAAGATGTCAAAAAGTATGCTCTTTACAAATCTCTCTTGATCAACCCAATCCAAATCCCCTTATCTATTATGTCGGCTAATTCTGATGACCACTGATGATGAAAACCTAATAAAACGAACCCGAGAATGAAGCAAAAAGTCAAACGAATAACTTCAATCCTAACTGAGTAACCCCGTAGTCATTAAACTTCAATACTAGCCTTTAAGAGTGAAGGTGAATCTTAATAAGGATCTTTTTAGTGTGATGTATTGTGTTTGTTGTGTTGTTGTTCATGAGTGTTGAAGTGTTATGATTGTTAACGGATATCGGGCCCAATAATTATAACATCACATCAGCCCGTCCAAGTAATAAAACCCGGTCTACTACACATTATCCTTCATAATATTGTTTTAATACCCGGCCTAATCCATTAATACTAGCCCAATTAACAAAACATGGCCTACAATCCAATCCATATACACGGCCCAACAAAATCTCAGCCCATGTTTTGTGTTAAAGCCCGATCTGCCAACTTACCCAATCCATAATAGAATTAGGGATATAAAACAAACAAATCCATAATACTTCTCATATTAGTTAACCTAACCCTAATCACGCACACATCATTTCTATCTCCCCCTAACCTAACCCTAATCATGCACACATCATTTTCATAGCCCCCTTTTCTTTCTTCTTTTATACTCTGCATCTCTTATTTCATCATCAACATAGTTGTAGCAAACACCTCTCTATCCAACCATTCTTTAACCACAAGTCTGAAACTCATACACGAATCACAAACATATCAACCTTTTTACTTCTTCATTTGAAACGGCTTCAAGAGCTTCAAGACCTTTAAGGGTCTCGGGTACGTGTTTATTTGTGTTCCAATCGAAACAAAGAATTGAATATGAGCACTCTTGTTCTTATTCATTCTTGTATGGTTTTCGAAAATTTAACAAGAGGCCATGCTTCATATAGATCTATGATGATATACTCTTTTGTTTTGTCTTTAAGAACAAAGCTTGCAAAGTAAAAAGAGTAGCATGGTATTTTTTCTTTGTTATTTCAGTTTCGAGTCATGTTGGTGTTGGAGATGAGGTTGTGTCAAAAAGGAGGATGGGATTTAGGATAGTAATGGATTTGTTGGTTGTAATTGGTGTTGTAGTCGTGGTTAAATCAGTTGAGTCTAGTACTTCCATTTCGTCCTTTATTCTTTTGGTTTTGACTCGGCTGAGTTGACTTGGCTGTGACTCGGTAATTACCGAGTTCACCCACTGACTTGACTCAGTATGTGATCAAACCACATGAACAACAAACTGCGTGAATAAAAAGCTCAAATCGCGTAACCGTGTGAACTCAAATCGCGTGAGTTTGGATATCAAATCGCCTGTTATATCAAGGTCAAATCGCCTGACAAATTTGACAAACCGCTTGATTTTCGAGCTCAAATCGCCTGTTTTAAAGCTCAACTCGCCTAATAACTTTTATAGTACAATGTCTTTGTGTTTTCTCTCTTTTTGAAAACTTTATTCTTATCCTCTTTTAAACCGCGAGAGTCAAAATGGAGACCAAATAAGCTCGAAAAAGCAGTTTACAAGCCAATAAGCAACGCTAACTAAGTTACAATAAGCTTTTTACATATTTGGAAATGAGAGCTTAAAGATTTTTTGAATGAAACTTAACAAAAAAAACCTAAACACAAGGTAAATAAGCCGTGGCCAAAATAAGCTTAAAATAAGCTCGGAATAAACTCAAAACAACCAATAAGCTACAAAACCCCTTTAGAAATACAAAAATAAAGATGGGACACTAGGAAATATTGTATCTTTTTATCAAATACACACAACACAAACATAGGACGTAGCTGTTTATACCAAAATAAGCCCACGAAATAAGCTGAGATATGCTGAAATAAGCCATAAGTACACAAAACAACACAACACAATAACCACACCCCCGGTTAGCTCTTGATACCAATTGACAAGCTTATAAAACACATTTCGAGGGGTCTTGGGTGATCAAAGAACATGAAATAAGCCATGATTTCTAGTAAGAGAAAGTAGAGAGAGGTTGGAGAACTTTTGTAATGTTAGATTAGGAAAGAAATACAAATGAACATCTACACTCCTCATAGAGAGTCATGAGGGGTATATATATATATATATAGCCTAATAAATGCTATCTATCCCACTTATATAATATTAGTCCCTGCGTATAGTAGTTGGTCTATAGCTAGTCCAATTCACGTGTAAGGCGCCATCCTTACAAAGTAGTAAGGCTAACAAGTTTACTCTAGTTTCGGCTAAACCAATGTTTCTCATTTAAGCGAGGTTTTTTTAGGAAACACTTCCTTTCCACTTTGCCTGCAAGTAGACTAAAGACATCTAAGAAGTGCGCTAGGTTTTTCCTCTTATGTCTGCAAGGAAGTGCGTTTATTTTTCATCTTATGTCTGCAAGTGGGAAGAAGAAATATAAGAAGTGCGTTTGTTTTTTTCCTCTTATGTGTGCAAGCTGTAAGAGGAAATGAAATAAGTGTGTTTTTAGAGTAAATTGCAAAAACCGTCCCTAAGGTTTGACGAAATTGCAGATATAGTCCAATCTTTTCGAAAGCGCAAGCATAGTCAATGTGGAGAACTTTGGTATGCAATTATCGTCCCTAACAGGACCTACTTGCACTTTTAAAGTTTTGAATTTCTCATTCTAAGGACGATAATTGCACTAACAAGTTCCCATGGGGACTATGCCTGCACTTTCGAAAAGATTGGACTATACCTGCGATTTCGTCAAACCTTAGGGATGGTTTTTGCAATTTACTCGTTTTTTATTTCTAGATGTAGGCACAAAATGACTTTTTTTTCTTCAATATTATAGATTCTTTTTTGCGTGGCTATAAAGACTTTATATCCACATCTTCTCTTGGAGACATGATTTTACAAATCAAATATAAAACATCTGAATAAACAAAAGCAACCAGTGTTTGGAACGTTAGCTTCCTATAGGCCAGTGTGATTCTATACATGCTTCATGTTTCGGATTCCATAAGTTTAGTGATTTTACATTTGCTTTTTGTTTTGGGTTTCATAAGTTTAATGATATATATTGTGGCAACGAATGTCTTTCTTTAGGTGTTCTGCTAAGATTATTTGCATATCTTATATCGCCATCATACATTTTTCTAGAATGGCCTTTATCCGGTATTCGATAACAAGCCAAAACCTAACTAATAAAGTATTCACCATTCCATACTTCCATGTGACTAGAAAATCATTCACAATCTTAAAACATTTATTATGAGATATCTAAAAATAGCAATGTAAACACTCAATATGAAAAGAAGGGGTAATATTTAGCGTTTAAATAATTTGGAGTAAATTGTAAAAATGGTCTTTGTGGTTTGGTAAAATTGCAGATTTGGTCCGTCGAATTTCGAAATTGCAAAAACAGTTCGTATTTTGAAGGATTGGTTTCACTTTTGGTCCTTAGTCGACCTAAAATGACTAAAATACCCCTCTCTTCTTTTACAAAAATCGTCCGTTAAGAGGGGTATTTTAGTCATTTTTGGTCGACCAAGGACCAAAAGTGGAATCAAACATTCAAAATACGGACTGTTTTTGCAATTTTAAAATTTGACGGACCAAATCTACAATTTAGCCAAACCACAAAGACCATTTTTGCAATTTACTCAATAATTTATGTTTGTCAAGTTGAAACTTAATAGACTTGGAAAATTGAGTAATCATATTTGTAGAACATTCGCCCAATTCATTAAATATAGAGTAAATTACATCGTTTATTTGTGGTTTGGGTCAAATCTCTATCATCATCTCTGTATTTTTCGTTTGCATGATTTAATCATCTCTGTATTTTTCGTTTGCATGATTTATAATGAAACCTTGTAACACCATATGTTCTTATCACTAACGTCTGTTAAATATTTTCGTTGGGGTTGGTTATTAAGACCCCCTCAAAAGTGTTACAAATACCCTCTTATTTTTTATTTTTTTTATAATTTTGTTTGTATTATAAAACTATGAAATAAAAAAAACGGAATATAAAATATAAGGTTTGATAGGTCAAAATTAATAAAACATTGAAAATACGCAGCAGGAAGCGGTCTTCTCCTGTTAATAAAATGGGTAAAACTGCCGGAAAAAAATGCGGAACGAAAACTATAAAGTTTTATAAGTCAAAAACTGTAAAATGTGAAAAACACGAAACGAAAATACATAAAAAATATGTCTTCACCTGTCAATACAGCGGACAGTAGGGGGTAGCAATAACATAACCCATTTTCGTTAAATTCCCTTATGTGACATGCTCTTGAAGGTATAATTGTCTTTTTGTGTTTCTTTTCTTTTTTTCTTTGTTGTTTTTTAAGCAAACTGACAATTACATATAGAGATGTGATATGCACACCATACAAAGTGATGTACACACCACAAAATCACATGTGTAATGCATATGGTACACCATCACACATGCATTTTTGTGGTGTGCACATCACTTTGTGTGGTGTGCATATCAACTCCCTTACATATATAATCAAAAGAAACATCATAATTTCATAATTTGTGACACATGCTTTAAAAGTATTGTACCTATGCATTTAAAATTTGTCATTTAGATAAATATGAAATTGTTTATTTTAGATATATATGAAATTATCCGTTTCCTTATTTGTTCAAACTCGAAAAAAATAGATGTGCAACATTTAATCCTTCTGGTCTGTACAATATCCATTAATGGATATGCAACATATTAATGGTAGCAAAAATTAGCTTAGGGAAATGACTTTCTATTTCTCAAGAATGAAGTAACCTATGCTAATTTTTGCTACCGGTACACCGTATTTTCTAAATTAATACATACCAAAAACTATAAATAAAAATCTTAATAATTAGGAACACCCAAAATTAATTTCACAATATTGTGAAATAGAAAGTCATTTCCCATTTTAGTCATGTTCGAACCTATGACGGCACAACCGTTTTAAAAACTTGACACGTGTCTCATATTTAAGCCGAAAAGTATAAGTAGCGCACATAACCGAAAATGAGAAATGACTGTTTAGACTAGGAGTAATCCGACCAAACGAGGTGGCCAACCTGACATTGCCACCTATCAACGCATCCTTAACTTTCTCTCTTTTAGACCAAACAGTGACCAAACCCCCGTAATTCGACCTGACAAGTGATTACCATATTTATAGCTATATAAAGAGGAGAAGACCATCAAATGAATATTATAGGGGGGGTAATCAGTTTTTGGTATTATCTTCCTTTATATTTATTTCCGGTTCACAATTCATATCCCCCCACTTCCCAAATCAAAATTGAAAAGTCGGGTGGGTTTGGTCGGTCACAAAGCTAGGTAATGAAGGGTTTGGTCAAGTCATGTGGAGACCGACCAAATGAAAAGGTTGGAGTACCACTAGTCTTATTTGATCATGCTGCGAACCATCTGACAGCATTAAGTTACTACCTTGCTGTAGGGTGGCGTCGTTGCGAATAATGATGTCATATAAACATTTTTTTCAATAACATCATATTCGTCACACCAAACAAAACACCCTCGTTTATATGTATGATGTCATGGGACAAATAAACCTAATAATACACAAATATTATACTCTCACAACCACCAAGTGGAGCTGGGGGATACGCACTGAAGCTCACAGCCAAAGCCCTGGTGTCGGTTTGACACCGTAAACTTTGGCGTTGTGATATCCAGCCAAGGCGACTACCTCGCACGTTTACAAGTCCTCTGTAGAATTCATTACATGAATTTTCTCAAATAACAGACGGGAGTCTTGCTTTTAAACACTCGGACAGTTGGTCAACATCATCCATTTGTTAGTACAAAATTCGTGTCGGGTTAGCGAGGTGCTGGAAGTCCCTTGTCGGGTCGGGCCTCCAAGTGACTTGAATG
>BQNB010170826.1:0-13634 GCA_026074375.1 Tanacetum coccineum | reverse complement strand
GTTGGCAGATGAAGCTGAAGAATAGTGGTGGTAAATATTTAAATATCCTGTATAATATGTATAAAAATATTACACACCATAAAAAACCAAAAAGATTTTTCATTTTCAGAAAACTTTTATAAAAACAAAATACAAAAATATAAAATCTTTAAAACCAAAAAAAATAAAAAAATGAGAAAAATATAAAAAGATGTAATAATGGCATGTCTTCTGAAAATCGATAACATTTACGGTCTTAGAAATGTCATTTAATAATGATACGAGGCTGTAAATGAAGTTCGTGCAGAAGTTCAAAAGTTTTCAAAACATGCCAAAAATGGCTTGCTATTATTTCGTGTTCCTATTAAGTTTTCGTTTCGAAATACTTACCATTAAGATGTTGTTCAGGCTAGTCATTTCATAAGGGGGAAGGAATAGATATACAAGAAAGATAATGAGTACACGTGATAGAATTCATACCCTATTCTCATTTTAGGTCATTCCGGGAAGACAAATGTCATAACCGCAGAGAAAATGCATTAAGTGTGTGAGAGGGTATTTATACAACCCATATGGCCAACCATGGATAGATTGTGGGCTTTCCATTAGCCTTTGGCCCTATTATGTTATTAAACATGACATTGGACTAACTACGGGCTTTGACAAACTATTAATGGAAGTGACTGATACTTTTTGTGCTTCTAACAATCTCCCCCTAAGGGAGGTCACTCTAATTTACAAAGACTTAGACCTAGCATACTATGCTTTAACTTTAGTCTTGAGCTCGTGGTCTTCTTTTGTTTTTCCTTTTTCTTGTGAATATGGCGTAGTGATCATCGACTTTAGGCTTGAGCTTGTTCCGTTATCTTGACTTGTATGTGATCTTTTGAGCTTCTTAAGATCATCAACCAAGTATAATCTCTATTCGCCATCTTGTAATCTTTGCCTTCTTGTGATCTTGTGACTTCTGGACCGAAATGCTCATATGGTTCTTGATGTTTGAAAGCGAGTGTTACCATCTTTCTTGATATTCTTTAACTTTAACACTTCGTCACTTCGAGAAAGACATTCGGTATCAGAGTGACGAAAACTTCTTTGAAATTCTTTGACTTTAATACTTCGTCACTTCAAGAAAGACGTACGGTATCAAAGAAGCGAAAGTCTTGAAACATGTACTTGAGCTTTCATGATGTCTTTAATCATATTGTTGGATCGTTATAGGGTCTATGATATTGTGGCTATGAATCATTGACTCGTCAGGATCTGAACTGCACCAATCGTCGGGTAAAGTACTGCGGTTTCGGTAGTAATAATCAACAGATATGGACGAGAGTGTCTTTGTCACTTCGTCGAATACGGTTGCAATAACCATGGTTCCCCGTTGATCAGTATAAATATTGCCTATGATCAGGTAGAATTCCGAAGAATCTTCTTGACAGGGTTTTGCAGCTGCACTAGCCGTTCTCATTACCGGAGCATCTCAAAGCAGACAACACGGTATGAGTGAACCAGCAAGATGAAGTCTTACCGATTGAATAGAAAAATTGATTTGAAAATCAATCGACGTGTTACTTGCTAAAGTGTTTTTGTGACACATCGAGAGTGTTAATCATTTCAAAAATTCACCATCAACCGTTAATCCATTTCCTGGAACAAGTTTGATTCGTATAGAATCGCACCATCATTTCTTTCGAGTTGTCACAAGTTTGATTCGTATAGAATCGTACAAGTCACCTACCATGAGCTTGTTTGATGTTGTCTCAAGTAGGATTTCCATCTTCACGGTGATTACTTGAGTATCACTCTGATGTTCTGGCAAAATCATAAGGATAATGCATAGGACTCTTTATATATTTCTCGTTATTCACATTGTGTGAGATATCAAGCATAATTTTGACAAGTGTCCTAATGAGATTTGTAGATGATCTCTTTTAGCTTTAGACTCAATAGTGCACTTTGGTTTCAGTGATCGTAGGCTGGAGCAGACTGCCACCTTTTCAATACCATCTAACTCGGAGTGAGAAAGTTGACAAAAATACGTGTAATCTCCGTGAGAAATGAAACAGAAATATTTTGAGAGATTTTGAATGGCTAGGGAAGGTTGTGCATTGCATCACTGGGTCCATGATGTCAGTCTTCAATGTTAGCAATCATCTTTGTGATTCTTGACAGCAGATGTATTGACCCGGTTTCTGCCTATGTGTAAAGAGGGCTTCTTTCTTTTCACCCTTTATCTTAACTTTTCTTTTTAATTCTTCAACCCCTTCAGCGCTTACCGAGACTTCATAACTAGTACCTTGTTGGGTTTGTTCCAGTACTAACTCTATCTCAGTCGGCACTTTTCCTTTATTCTCACTTTTACTTCTTTTTTCATACTAAGGACTACTACACTATCTAGTGGAATATCCTTGGGTAGATCCCTCTAGTTCTGGCTGGATCATGGGAATGAATACCTAAACTTAACCACCTTATAACTCCAATATAGTAAATTAAATGGTACTTCCACATTTTGCCAACACGTAACCATTTGCTCCCCCTTTATATATGCATCGATTAATCGAAAGAGTTTAGCACATATATGGGATAGCGTACACTTGAGATCTTAAAATCACATTTTTAATCATATATTTTAATCACATCTTCTACCCTTATCAAAAATGTCAAATCTCTTGATATTTTAGATATCAATTGATTCAAATATTCATGGTTTCGGGGAAAGTATGTCCAATTATTAATCAAGCCGATTATTAGGAACATTTTTAATGCTCCCCCTCAAATTATGAGGGTGTTATATGGTGTTTGAGTATGTGATTCGCCCCGAATACGTATATACCAGTAGAATATCAATAATAGTATATATAGTAAGAATTCTAAAAGGATTTAAGAAAATTACTTTTAACCAAAGTAAAATTCAAAACCTTCCGGGTCGTTTCCCAACGAGGGGTGAATGGAGAATCTAGGTTAAGTCCGTAATCGAGTAATTTTCAAATTTAAACTCCTACGAAAGCAAAAATTAATTTTAACAACCAAATGGATAAAAAGAAAATTTAAAAAAAAAGAATTACTCCCTCCGTCCCTAAATAAGTGTCCACTTTTGACTTTCGAAGTCATTTTTTAGCAACTTTGACCTTAATTATTTCTTGTTGTGTTATATAATACTTGATGCAAAATGTATGAATAGATTGGGTTTTAAATATATTTTCATTGATATAATTTTCATTAAGTATTATATAACACAAACAAAAAAATTTAAGGTCAAAGTTGATGGAAAAAGACTTAAAAAGTCAATAGTGGACACTTATTTAGGGACGGAGGGAGTATAATTTTTTTACTTTTATTTAATTTTTTATGAATTAAAAACAGTTTTAATAAAAAAATTAATTAAAAATACTAAATGAAGTTGGAAAAATCTAAAAAAATCATGAAAAGTCCCTTGAACAAAGCTTAATCTAGGAAAAATAAAATGGGCTCAGCACTTATTTGAATTAAAGCTGGAAAAAAGCTAAAATAGGTTGAATAGCAAAAAGTACAAAATGTATGTTTATATAATAAATTTTAGAAAACTACCAGCACCTACCTAAGGTAACGAAACCCCAGCCCGAGGGATAGCCCTACGGTATTGGTGTGGCGGTGGTAGGGGTGGGGGGTGAGTTAGGATTGCAGTGTTGGGGGTGATAGTGTGGGGAGTGGGTGACGGAAGCGGGGTGGTAACGCGAGTAGACGGAGGTTTGTGGGCAGAGGTTAGGTGAGGGGTATTTTTTGTGAGGTGAGTCGAACAAATGTATGATAGTATATCTCGAGTTCTTGCATAACAAATCAAAAAATATGCCTAGGGTGCTCACCGCTAGATTTCCATCAACTCCAACATTGGTTTTTTTGTCAACCTGTTTATGAAAAAACTTTAAGACCTAAAAATAAGCAATTTTTTTGTGAAATGACTTTTTATAAAAACCACCAATAAGCACAGAAATAAGCTAAAAAGAGTGACAGATTGCTATTTAAACTAAGTTATAAAAGAGCTAAAATGTTGACCTTTTTTAGACACAATAAGCTAATGACAAAGCAAATAAGCTAACAACTAACAATAAGATATACCTAATAAGCATTATGGAACAAAAATTAAGCAAAAACAAATAAGCTAACAAGCCAAAAAGTGGCAGAATCTCTTAAAAGGATTTTAACTTAAAATGCTAAAAAAACTCATAAACTTGAATAAGCTCTAATCTACACTAAATAAGCTAATGGCACTTAAAACAATCCTAATAAGCAAATCTAAACACAACTAAAAGCAAATCCAATAAGCCAAAAAGCTCAGGAAAGCGAATAAGCTTATTGGCCAAATTTGGTGACCAAACAGCCTAAGGGGCCACTTTCTAACTTATTTTTAAGCTAGAAAATGGATTCCTTAAGTGCTTAGGTGTCTTATATCCAATGAAAAGCTTAGCATATAAGTCTACACACATCATAAAAAAAAGAGTTATAAAATCAAATTAAGCTATGAAAAGGCTATTAAAAAGTTGATTACACTCAGTATGTGCGAGTTTACAAATTATTTTGAAAGACAGAATGAGGCCTTTGATTGCAGCTAGATATTAAGCTAGTAAAGAATCTTTAAAGACTAAAATAAGCTAAAACAAATTAAGCTTATAAACCAATGAGCTTATACAATGAATTTCATAACCTAAAACTAATTTTAACTAATCTAATCTTAAGCTTGAAAAGTGGACCTTTTTTTAAAATTTAAAAAACTGACACAAAACCTTGACAGATTTGAGTATAAATTTCACAATGCACAAGAACACTAAACTACTGCATTTTAACACTAAAAAGAACACAAAACCAAACCTTAAAACAGCTTTTAATCAAGAATCAAATTTAAACACTTTGAAAGAATTTTGAGACCACAGATTCACACATTTTATAGATAAAACCTTAAAACTTACTTTAAAACTTGAAAAACTTATAAAAACAGATTAACACAACTTAATTAGGCTTGTTAAAGTTTGCTTAGTGACCCAAAAAGGTTTTACAACCAAATTGACCCATTTTAGCCCTTAAACCAAACACCCCTTTATGATCTTAAAAACCATATTAAGCTTATAACAGATGAAGAAAACTTATAAAAACTCACAACAGGTTAAGCATAAGTCTAAATAAGCACAAATAAGCAATTAAGACACAGAATTAAGCAATAGAAATAAGCTAGTAAAAATGGGCAGTTTTAAGCTATTTTAGGCAGTTTCAACTCTAAACATGCATAAATGATATTTAAGCCATAAACTAACATCAATAAGCAATAAACCACATTACTAGCATAAAAAAAAGAGATAAGCACTTAATAAGCAGTTGAATAGTAAATAAGCTAAAAAATGGAAAAATGAACTTACAAATGCCTTTGCTCAAAACAAGGCTAATTAAGCTTTTAAAAGCTGATCTACAAGCTCTAGCTTGTCAAAGACAAGCTAGTGAAACCCATAAGCCCATCCAGGTTTGGCTTATCATCCATTTTCAGCCTTTTTTGAGTGATTTTTGGTAAAAGGCTTAAACACTTCAAGCTATGGAAAAGCTTGAATAGTTTAAGCAAACAGCTTAAGTACAAGTTAAAAAGAGCTTTTGTGAGCTTATAAACGTTTTTAAAACACAAATGACATTAACTTAAAAACAAGATTTTCATAAAAACTTAACTTTCATTAAACTTTAAATCTGAGTAAAAGGTTAAAAATAAGCTAAAGTTAAACTAATATAAGCTGCTAAAAACTAACTAGATAAAAACTACATGCCTTTGAAGGCTTACAAAGGGTCCTATTTATACTAAAGTCTTCAAAATCTTGGGGCTTCTCTTTGTGCTTCTTCTGTGAGTGAACCAAAGGGTGTGTTTCTTGTGTGAGTAAGTCGAAAACTCATCAAAGCCATCCATTTTTTCTTTCTCTCCAAGTTCTCAAATCATAGCATTTGATTTTTGTCTTTGTTCATCAGCCAATGAAATTAAAGGGGATTGCCAAGGTGGAATTGGTCTTAACAGGGGGATTGAATAGGTTAAGAAGGTGTGATGTTTGCTTGTCGTGTTGCAGGGGTATGAACGAAAGTGATGGGTGAACAGTAGGGTAGAGGTTTGGCGGGAAATCAGGGATAAGGTTTGACTGGGTTTTGGTATAAAAGACTTAACGGGCGTTTGCCCTGTTTTTGTTAAGTGTTTGCATCGTCAGTCCTTTGGACTAACAATGTTAGTCCTTGAGGAATAATGATGCAAAGGGTTAAGGACTAGTGGTGTAAATGACTTAACAGCCTTATGTGTGGGCTGTTAAGTGTTTGGTTTGGGCTTTGTAATTGGGCCGGGTAAGGGTTTTGGATTTATTTGGTCTTCAAAATGTTTTAATGGGCTGACCCGGCCTATTAGATGGGTACGGGTTAGCCCATTTAACATTTCTTTGATATCGGCTTCGTCTTTGACTTTTGACTTTAACTTTGTTGACTTTTTAGTTGACTTTGACTTTTTGGGTTTTCATGCTCTTTCCATTCTCGTGCTTGGTTTTGTCGTTTTTGGCTTCGTTATTGTCCTTTTCTTAGATATCCGTTACCTGCATAATACAAATGCAAAACACATAAATACAATGTATTCTTGGTATGTTTTTAGTCTTTTAAGCACATTTTCCTAGGTAAATGGTATGTGTAATTAAGCACATACCAAAATCCCCCATACTAAGATATTGTCGTGTCCTCACGCAATGTCATAAGTAAACACTATAGAAAACCAAGAATCTTAATCCCCCTTGACTAATCACCTCGAAAAGTAGCTAAGTGTTCATCGAGGGGAATTAAAGAATCAATAGTTTTGAAAAGCCCCGTTTTAACCATTTTTATAAATCTACACTTATTACCAAACATATTTTTGTATTTTTCCTTTTTCTCATTTTTTGTACTTTTTTCTTTTTAAGCAACTAACTATAATGTATGGACTTTCATTATTTTCATAACTTTAATGGCCACGGAATAAGAAGCACTTTAATCCTAAAATGCCCAAAAGGATAAATTCATCGTCCCCAACTTTTCACTCGTCCCAAACCAAGCTTAAAAATGAAATCACCGTTAAACATAAGTTAAGATGCTAACACTACTCATACTTGTACCTTGTGAATCTTTTCCCTCCCGGCAATTATTATATTTAGATAAATGTACTTATTTCGAATTTCAACCATGTATTAAATGTTTTGCAAAATTTCTATGCCTAACACTTAACTAACCCAAGAAAAATAGATTTGAAGGCGAGATCATCACCATGTAGCGACTATTGTCTTGGCACACCCAACCTTTGCGGCTAAGTGACCATGATTTTTGAACACCCCACAAGACTAGTAATCGTCGACTCACGGACCTTCAGATTCAAACCCTTGGATTCCAGTATTTACCTAAAATCCACAACTTAAAACTAAATAGTCCCTTAGTTCCAAAAGCCAACATTTAAATTAAAAAAAGAGATTTTTTCCTATATTGGTGTTGGCCCCCGCCTTATATGAAGACTGAAACATCGGTTGTGAGCCGGCAAGATCCAGTAAACTGATGGGGATATTGTTTCTACTTATTAATATACATCATCATTTTTTTTAATTTTGTTTGCAATATTTATTACGCGGTATATAGAAAAAAATATTTTTAGAAAATTTATGTATATAGCTGAACTAAGACTAAATAAATTAATGTTATCGACTACATTAATAAAGCTTCAAATTCAAAAATTTTTGATTTAAGTTTAAATTTCGAAAATAGCACTTATTATTAGTCAGGTTAGGAGCTTATGAGAGAAAAAGCCACAAATTACACTTATGAGCTTGTAAGATTTTCAAATAATCCTTGTTTAGCATCTAACTCATAATTAACTCTATTATTTCTCGTTCTTCGCAAATTTAAAATCTTTAATAAAATGATCCGCGAATGCTTAGTCAAATAAACTAGCTTTGCATATTTAAAGTCAATTATGGAAACTTGCGAAATCTTGGCTTAGTTAAGCTAGAATTCGCATTTTAAAGCTTTTTGTATAAAAGACTAGCAAAAGCTAACGTTTATAAAGGTTAAGGGACAAAGCTAAGAGTTTAACACGCTCGATCGAATCAAAATTTATTCTTATTCTACCCAGCAGGAAAGTCAAACATTGTGACAAAACACTTAATTTATTTTTGGAATTTTTTTAATTTTTGCATAAAATCACAATTTTTTTTAATTTTGGTGGTAAAAACGGGATTACGTTAAAACAACGACTGCAGGCACAATTAAATCGATAGACCCCCCCATACTAGAACTGAACATTATCCTCAATGTTTTAAGAAAGGTCTCTACGTAAATCTAAAGCCGTTTATTAAGTATACTCAAAGATAAACGTTAGTCGATAAGATTTAGGATATTGGATTCCCATAATCATGCTAAGGATTGAAGCTCGAGTGAACGAAGGACAAAACCACGAGCATGAGAGTCTTCATAATCCGGGGCAATCCTAGACATACAACACAAACCACGAAACACGAGAAAGGAAGAGGCGAACCTTCTTACGTCACACTTATTTATTACTACTACTATAATTATATTAGGATAAGCATGGGTTGCCATCCACGAAGCGCTTATTTATTAATGAGTTACTAAGCTTGACTCGTCTTTAAATTTAGTTGTCCATGGGGAAGGTTTAGAGATCCGGGACAACCATGGGTGGTATGTCCCCTCCAAAGTAGTGTTTGGATAAGTTTACACATTTGTAATGCATACAAAAATACAAATGTTATTTGACATGCTACTCGTACTTACAGTATGATGTTGTATTGGAATTTAAACCAATGAAATTAACTATAAGCATATTGTGTCCAGCAAATCTAAATTACGCAAAGCCTGTCAAAATTCAAACTTATAATAAAAGGTTCCCCCCCATGTTAGTTGATTAGTAGCTAGTCTGCGGGTTCCAGAATAAATCGGATGCATTGCATGCACCTTACTAGTCCTACCTGCTCGCTCTCGTCCGTGACTCTTTTACCGTATCAGGAATTTTGGTCATTATCCCTTTCTCTTTAGCAAAGTCTGATCACTAATAGGGAGAATGGAAGTGCCAACATACTTGTTTTATGAATTTTTCCTTGTAAGGCAAATCTCACCATTGTGAATTAAATTGTAGTGGAGTCATCACAACCAATGTCCATCTTTTCCCTTAATACTTTAATCAATGGGATTGCTACATGGGGCAGAAAATATGAGTGCCTGCTTTGCATCAATAACAATTTCGCTCCAGGATATCCGGTCAATTTTAGTTAGTGAGGGAGAGTAGACGATTAATTTTCCCTCTTTTCACTTACATTGTATGCGGGGTCAGCACCAAAAACCAACGCAAACCTGATTCTATTAAGGGTAAAGATTGAAAGTTATGCGGGTTTATGTACACCATTAATTTATTGGTTAGCAGCCCCGCCATAGCCCTCAAAATGATTAAGGTGGGGAGACAATTTAAAGTTTCGTATTCATGAATTCTATATCTACGGTGTTCACCCGCGTTACTCTAAGCTCTCGTGGTCACTAAATTTAATACTACGATTGTAAAATCAAAATAATTAGGAGTGCAATGACGGGTAAAACCGATGGGCCTCTCTTATTTGTAAACAATAAATCATAATAATCGGGTCAGTACTCTAGGGCGTGTTATCGGGGGGTAGTTATGGTCGGCGAAAGCCCAAGTAAACCTGAGAGCGGGGGGGGGGGGGGGGGGGGGGGGGGGGGGGGAGGGGGGGGACGACCCTTTGTCCTAGTCCCATAAGAATTACTAAAGGCAAGCACAAGGCCCTTTAATCTTATAGAATCTATAAAAAGTAAAACAAATACCCCTCTCTTCTACAAAGATGGAGAGGGTGTTGGTTAAGTCACATATTGTAACTTTTCATTTGCAAAGTAATAAAAATACCTTCCATTTTCTCTCATCTCTCTCTCGTACAATTCCTTCTCATCTCCTAAATCTTAATGTGCTTTTTCCGTTAATATGAAGGCAAGAGGATTTGATTATTGGTTTATAGCACGAGCATTTGGTATCACAAGAGCCTCAGGGGTGTTTCGTGTTTAGAGTATGTAGAGTTAAATACAAATTGTTCGTCACAGGCATGATAGCTGCTGTCCACCGGCTTACATATGCGAACTAAAACGAAAAGAAAAACGCATGAGTTTGGATTTCATTTTTCGTGGTTAAGAGTTGTATAATCTTTGTACTTTCGTGGCTAGAGCAAGTTCTTTACATCTATCTTCGTAGTTTCTATAGCTTAGTTCGTGGCTTAATAATGGTGGAAATCAGCTAGTATTTGAAGTTTTTTTCGTCATTGCGTTTTGAAAAATTCTTGGTTGCGTTTTGTGTATAAAGACAAGAAAGAGTACCACGTGAAAACGACTTGTGAAAGTGACTCTTGTACTTGTTGCGTTTTGCTTAAAGTTCGTTGCGTTTTGCTCAAAGACACATTGCGTTTTGCTCAAAGACACATTGCGTTTTGCTCAAAGACACATTGCGTTTTGCTCAAAGAACTCATGCGTTTGCCCTCAAAGAAAATCTTTAGCGTTTAGCTCAAAGACACTTGCGTTTTTCTCCAAAGACACATTGAGCGTTTTGCTCAAAAAAGCAATTCATATGCTTTTGCTCAAAGAACTCATTGCGTTTTGCTAAAGAACTCATTGCGTTTTGCTCAAAGAAATCTTGCGTTTTGCTCAAAGACACATTGCGTTTTGCTCATAAAGTCACTGCGTTTTGCTAAAGATCCAGTGCTGCGTTTTGCCTAGAGCCTTGCATTTTGCTCATTGCGGTTTGCCAAGAAGATTGTGCTTTGCATCTTGCGATTTGTCTCTTGCGGTTTGACTAGAGCTTTGCGTTTTGCTCATTGAGGTTTGTCCATGATTCTTGCGTTTTGTTTAAAGAAGACTGCGTTTTGTCCATTGAAAACCCATGTTTTGAAATCCTAATTTCCCGAAATCAGGTGGTATTTGACCGAATTGGGGAATCTATTAATCACCGTTTAATCAAAACATAACATCAAGACACCAACCTTTCAGGACTAATAACAAGGCCTTTGGACTTTAATATTCAGACCTACAAGGATAATTAATCAACACCAACAAACATAATCAACAAATTTTAACAACAACAGTTACTTTTTCCCACTTTTCCTCTCGATTTTTTGTAAAATACCCGCAAAAAACTCAATTCTCGGTTAAATCTTTGACTTTGTAAAATCCTGGATATTAATTACTTTCAATTATCACAACAAGGAAAATATACAGAATTCATCACAACACTTTCATAACAACTTAAGAGATCGCTTCAATCATTTTTCACTTCATAATTCTTAAATCATCTCACAAATTTGTGGGGGTAGTGTGTTGTTGTGGGTGGGGGGGCCATGACACTCCAATTGTACTCTCCACAAACCGAGCAGACATATGCATAACAACATACTACACTGGTTCAAAGGTCTCCACCTAATGGCTTGCAACAGACGATCAGTGCACAATGGCGATCACAGGTTCTTACGATACATTGATACAAGACCAAATGGTGGAAGGCCTAACGGAAGTGCATTCGTAAAGGTCCTAACACTCCATGACCCAATATAACATAAACAGCCAATATTGTCCAACTCCAAGCTGTTCCTTGAAACATGAGGATTCTCAGTAGTTTTCCTTGAACAAACTACATTGAGACAATTATGAAATATGACTCCCTGAGAACATAGCTCCATTTTGAATCCAGAAAAAGAAGCGATTTCCATTTGATATTGAGACTGATGGCGATGAAATATACTCAACTGTTGATAGCAGTGACAGACAGCTCAAGAAATGTGGGAAAGCCATCGAAACGGGCTACAACACGGTGAATCACTAAATATTCAAGATTGTTAAGACAAACTTGTTTTGGGAGTTTGAGAGGTACAATTCCCATCTCACGATGAGAGAAACAATTGATCTTGAACTACGGACAAGATTCTACAAAATGATGACATGAAATGAGCCAGAAACCAATTAGTGAGTGTTACAGTTGCAGAACGGATGCAATCAATGTTCAAGCGCTATCTTCAACAACTCAACCGAGAATTGGTCCAATGGATTGTCTCCATTGTGAAGGCACCAACACAGAGTTGGATGAAAGTTTCATACCAAAAAAGCTCTTGACATTCTGAATCAATACCAAAAAGGAAGTATAAATGAACGCCCATTTGCTGAAAGAAAGGCCAAGAATGCTAACCCATTAGCACTTGTTGCTACTTGCTCCAATACACTTCAAGACCCTTATTTACCTAAAGCATCAAAACCTCACAAATCATATGCACCCAACATCAAAAGCTCCACTTCCAACAGATCATCATGCAACTACAAATACAAAGGCAAAGAGATCGCCAAACTCATCACACCAGACCATCTGAGTCAGCTCTGAAGAAGACGTGATCCTGACCAAGCTCACAAGGATAAAGACATGCTGAAAAATTTAGCTCTTATTGCAAAAGTAACTTCAAGAAACTCAACAAACCTACCAACATATAACCCAGAACTTCCTCAAACACCAGAAACAAGAATGTGGATACTACTCCAAGGTACAAGAATGACAACAACTGGACAGTTTGAGGAAATCAAGGCAGTGAATAAATGTTGTTGGGGCTAGGGAAACTGTAGGTGGTCCAGTAGTGCAACAGTCTGGGATACAGTGCTTTAACTGCAAGGAATTTGGTCATTATGCTAAGGAATGCAGAAAGCCAAAACGGGTTAAAGACTCCACGTATCACAAGGAAAAGATGTTGCTGTGTAAACAAGCTGAGAAAGGTGTTCAACTTCAAGCAGAGCAATCTGACTGGCTAGCAGACACGGATGAGGAAATTGATGAACAAGAGTTGGAAGCACATTACAGTTACATGGCAAAGATTCAAGAGGTTCCTAATGCAGACTCAGGCACTGACGCTGAGCCATTGGAACAGGTACACTACGATACTGATCATAATGTGTTTGCCAATGACTTACAACATTTTGAGCAATCTGAATCCATTAGTAACACATGTGCAGTGGAAACGGATGATAGTAATGTCACTCCTGACTCACCGGATATGTGTGATAATGATATTCAAGATGACCAAAATGATGTAGAGTGTGATGATGAGCGTGTTGCACTTGCTAATTTATTTGCTAATTTAAAACTTGATGTCGACGAAAATAAAAAGATTCAAAAGAAATTAAAGAAAGCAAATGCAACATTGACTCAAGAGTTAACTGAGTGCAAATCTATTCTTGCAGAAACTAGTAGAACTCTAGGGGAACCTAATAGTATTCGGGATAGTTGCTTAGTTGCACTTCAAAATAAACAGACTGAGTTTGAGAGTTTCAAGGCCTTTAATGATCGTACAGTTGACTATGACAAACTTGAACGCAGGTTAAATGAAACTATAAGACTATTAGCTCAAAAAGAAATTGACATAAAAGAAAGTTTAAAAGTGTTTGGAATTACAGATTTGATGATTACAAAACCCATAAACAGAAATGAAGAAAGAAGAAACAAAAGGAAACAAGATATGCTAAAGAAGGAAACAAGATCAAGATTAATGTTGATTGAAATTAACATTAATGTTGAAGATATAGATTAGTCAAACACTAATGTGATGATTAATGTT
>BQNB010170825.1:0-13634 GCA_026074375.1 Tanacetum coccineum | reverse complement strand
TTTATGGATAACCTGAATCAATTGATGATTCGATTGAGGGTGCGATTCTTGTTTCTTCAAAAATCAGGTATGTTCGTTCCTTTTTGATGATTCTGATTTGTGCCCTTTTGATGATGAGTTAATGTTATCCTTTCGATGTTGTTTTCTGTTTTGAATCTGGGTTTTGGATTTTTAACCTATGAGTTTGAAGATTCTGGGTTAAGGTTTTTTTTTGTTTGATGTTCTTGAGGAAAAACTAAACTTGCAAAAAAAAGAGACCTCTTTGATGCCGGTTGAATTAATCACAAAAAATGATTGATCCCTTGGCGATAGACGTTGGGTTCCTTTTTGATATACTTTGTTTGATAACACACGAATATGATTTTTTTGATTGTGTGTTCAATCTGATTTTGCAAAGTTTTGTTTTTTTGTCGAAACAAACTGGTTCTTTCTTGATTCAAAACAGGAAAAGAAATGGTATATGATGATTTTGGTTTTAACCAAACCTGCTCTGATACCAAATGTTGGCCCTTTTTCTCATGGATCTTTAATCACGATATACCAAAAATATGAAATAAACTTTATTTCTATAAATCTGTCATCATAAAACTGTTTAAAACATGTTTGTTCTATATATACATAACGAAAAGTCACGAATGAAGAGTCATGTTGGTTCGAATTATCCAACAGTCGTGTCCCTTCCTTGTAACTGCCAATAACTAACTTTTGTAACTGCTAACTAACTGTTTTTTATAACTAACTATAACTGTTTTACAACTGCATTTGTTTCCAGCATATTGGGATTAACCCAATGATTGGGTTTGGCCCAATATTCTCCCCCTTAATCACAATCGCTTTGATTTCTTGTAGTGCTTGTGATCATCCTTACATCCAGGTAGATCATTTTTTTCTTCGGTTACTTCCACCTTCATTGTTGTGATCTTCCTTAAGTCCAGGTTGATCATATTTTTCTGGTTGCTTCCACCTTTGTTGTTGTGATCTATCATAAATCCTGATTGATCATGTTTCTGGTTGGTTATACTACCAACACTTTATCTTCCTATTGGAGTTCTTGCAGCGTATATATCTTCCTTAATTCCAGGTCGACTCATGCTTTCGGTTACACCACCATCTAAGTTTTTGCTGCCAACTCCTTGTTGTTCAATGTTTGATACTGTCAATTTGAAGCTGAATGGAATTTCCTTCCATTCTTGCTTCGTGATTCTTCTTGGTTAATGAAACTTCCTGGTGCTTCTTCAACAGTTGCCATAAGTAATGTTGGTTCTAAGTCTTCTTCAATGAGATTGGATTGTTCTTCTTTCTTTGATGGACATTTGTTTGCAAAATGCCCATACTCCTTGCATTTAAAGCATAGCACCTTACTCTTATCATGAGTAAATTTATTTGAGTTGCTGTCTGTTTCTTTCTTGAAATTATTTTGTGATGATTCCCAGTTCTTCCTTTCTGATCTGAATCTGTTATTTTCTTGGCCTCGTGATTGGTTAAATCTTCCTCGACCACGTTCTCTAAAAGGTTTTCCTTGGCCTTCATGTCGTGTGAACATCAAACTCTCTTGACTATCCACTCGTATTTCCTTCTTACTTTTAAGTCTTTCTTCAAATGTCTTCAATCTTCCGATTGCTTCGTCTACTGACATCTCGTCTAAATCTGAGTATTGTTCAATAGATGCAACAATTTGAAGGAATCTATCCGGTACGGCATTTAATAATTTTCTTACGATAGTAGAATCTTCATATGCTAATCCGACGCTTGCTGCTTTATTGATAATACCCGTTAACCTTGTAACAAATGAATCTATTGATTCATTTTCTTCCATCTGTAACATCTCAAACTTCGATTTGAGTGTTTGTTGTTTTGCTTGCTGGACACGGTTTACTCCAACGTGTCTTGTCTTCAAAGCATCCCAAACTTCCTTTGCAGTCTTATACTTTGAAATAAGTAGCAACTGTTCTTTTGGTAATGATTGATAGATGTAGGCGATAGCGGTTTTATCTTTCTTTGTATCGACCTCAGTTGTTAAATTTGGTTCGATCATTTCCCAAAGTCCATTTGCTTCTAAAATAACTTGCATTCGTATTGCCCAAGTTGTGTAGTTTGCCCCTTTTAACATAGGGCATTGAAGATGGGTTGTTGACCCAATTTCTTTTATTTTAGAAGTACCCTCTTTTATTTTCTTATCATCTTTCCCGGACATATTAAAAACTTTTGTCTTAAAGTCTAAGTCTAAGTGTTTGTAAAATAAAATTTTGTCTAATAACAAAAATCCTTTATTTGTTATTTTATAATAAAAATCCTTTATTTATTATAATAGAATTTTATTTTGTACTAATATAATAGTTAATAACAAAAATCCTTTTGTTATTAAAAAGTTTTTATCTATAAGCCTTTGAAAAATACTAACTTAAAACTAAAGAGAGTAATCTTTTCAAAAAAAATCTATATCTATAAAAACTAATATAGATTAGAAAAATATAAAAAACAAAAGTGGAGGGGTTAATCGGTTTTATTTTGAAACCTGATGGGTATTATAACCCGGTGACCCTTCTTTTCTTTTCGATGCTTATAACTGCGCCTCCTTTTCTCCTTTTTGGGAAAGACCGTCTCTGTGTTTGAGACCTCTGGGTCTTCTACTTCTTCCTTTCTCTGTGGTGGTTAACCGCCGATTATATGGCCGGTTTAACCGTTCTTCTTCTCCACTGTTGTGTTCTGAACCACTGATTCCCTTGATTTGTTGTGCGAAATTAGGGTTTCGCAAAGATTGGGGATCTTAAAAATTCGTCCAAGATTTGGGCGTTTGTGGATAACCTGAATCAATTGATGATTCGATTAAGGGTGCGGTTCTTGTTTCTTCAAAATCAGGTGTGTTCGTTCCCTTTTTTTGATGATTTGATTTTGCGCCCTTTTGATGATGACTTAATGTTATCCTTTCGATGTTGTTTTCTGTTTTGAATCTGGGTTTTAGATTTTTAACCTATGAGTTTGAAGATTCTGGGTTAAGGTTTTTTTTGGTTTGATGTTCTTGAGGAAAAACTGAACTTGCAAAAAAAGAGACCCCTTTGATGCGGTTGAATTAATCACAAAAATGATTGATCCTTGGCGGACAGACGTTCGGTGTTCCTCCTTTTTGATATACTTTGTTTGATAACACACGAATATGATTTTTTGATTGTGTGTTCAATCTGATTTTGCAAAGTTTTGTTTTTTTTTTGTCGAAACAAACTGGTTCTTTCTTGATTCAAAACAGGAAAAGAAATGGTATATGATGATTTTGGTTTTAACCAAACCTGCTCTGATACCAAATGTTGGCCCCTAACAACAGGATCTATGATTCACGATATACCATAAACATGAAATAAACTTTATTTCTATAAATCTGTCATCATCGTGATGAATGTTTACATCTCTACTATTTATACATGATGAAAAGTCACGAATGAAAGGGTGTTGGTTTGTTTAATCCAATAGTTGTGTCCCTTCCTATGTAACTGCTATATAACTGTTTTTATAACTAACTATAACTGTTTTGTAACTGCCTTTGTCTCTAGCAGATTGGGATTAACCCAACAAAGACAATTATCATGCAAACAGTTTTACAAAATTTCCTTGTTTAGGATATTTCTTTTTACCGTAAGCTCCTTGGCAAGTTTTCCAGCCAAGGACAACAAGAGTGTTGTCTTTCCGGAACTTGGAGGTCCCAAAAGTAATGTCATTCTACAAATGTACGCGGGTAATATGATGACACCGATAGCATCTCGGTCTTTTTATGTTTTGACCAAGTGATATCATTAACCTATTCAACTTGTTCTAGACAACATTAATTCGGAATAGAACGTGCCACGAAGTTTGTACAATGAATTACGAGTAAGGTGCAGTCGAGCCAATCAGCTCGCTGATCAACATATATAATAGGAAAAATCCATTACAATTGGTTTATTGTTGTATCAAGTAACAATGTTGGTATAAGCTCGTATTGCGAGTATATGTTAACCATTAACAAGTTGACGTATTAACGAGCACAGGTTGTCGAACAAAATACGTGTCATTAAGATTTTTGAATTAAATCAACGAGTAAGGGGGATATCGAGCAAACTATTTGAGATTGAATCGTTAACGCTCAGTTCTCGAGTTTAATTTTCAGAAGAAAAGAAAGGAAAACAAATACAGATGTCTTAAGAATGATGGTGTTAATTTGTAACGATAAATGCTAATTATGTTCAGAAGGGTAGGCATTTTATGATATTGACTTTATTTTCTTGACTATGGATGATCTCCATGAAAATAACGAGGAAAAAATATGCTTAAACGTGCGTGAATTTTTTTTGATACCATCAAAGATGGGTAATTTTTAATGAACTTCGTAAGCCATCAAACCTCATATATTTAACAAGTTGTTGTGCTTAAAATTCAACCGATATGATTTGAGCCTAGTTTTGGTTTGTAATGAAGAACCAATCTACACATCAACTGCTAAGGTATCTTGCACAAACGGTACTAAGTTGAACAAGATTCATAGAAAAGAAAATCGTGAGTTCATGCGTCCTGCAAGTTGGCGTGTATTACTGCTAAGATCCCCGAATGGCGTTTACCTTTTTTTCTCGACTGTTCTTGTTTCTTTCGCTACATCTTAATTTTTCATATACTTAACTTCTCATATATAACTTAACATATAGCCGTTGCTCTTGTATCCAACAGGCATGGCTTTGACTTATCAGTACAAGGCCTGATCTTGCCGAGCTTGAAGTTCTTTGCAGTTTGGTTGCTCATGTGCGCCTCTCACACAATCATGAATATGGGAGACTGTGATAGGAACGCAGTCACACATTACCCACCTGTCACAAACGCTTCCCGTATTCCTATTTGTTATAACTTATAACTAAATTCTGCCCTCTAAGGTCAACATTCTCGCATGAAGAATAGCTAATTTGAGGCTCCCAACTCGGGTCAATCATATGTTGCCCTATATGTGATGCTGCAATTAAGACCGAAAATAATCTTTTAGGCGAATGTGATTATCCAAATCCACTTCGGATCGTGTCCTGAAATGGTGAGGATCGCAAACATAAACATCACAAAAATCAATGATGTTACCTGCCACCTTATGGGTAGTGTGGCAGTTCAAAAACGAATCAACCTTTGCCATCAAGCGTCCCAACAAAGATATAGTCGTCCATGGTATCAAGTCCTTATCTTTTAACTGGTTTTGTAGTAGGAAAAAACAATCATCTTCAAGTTGGATAAAGTGGTATCGTTGTAGAAATCAAAGAGGAAAAATGACAATTGTATTATTCGATTCATTAAACAAAGAAGATTACAATACAATATATAGAAAATAAACTAACCTAACCCTAACTATTAAACGGGTCTAAACAAGTGGGCCGGGCCTATAGGCCTTATTAGCTAACATCCCCCCTCAAACTCACAATGCTGCAGCGGTGAACATTGGGAGTTTGCCAAATATAAAACAAAGAAAAACAGAAAAACAAACGCCGAGCGAAGCGTCCCAGAGTGCAGACTCGGTGCTAGACGAAGTCTCAATCCGAAGCAATCCAAACAAGTGCATACAAACCACAGCAGAATCTGAACCAAAACACATCTGCAATATGTAAAGCAAATGTGTAACCAGGCAGCATCATGCAAAACCAAAACATGTTGATGCCGGAGATGCTACACATAACGATGCCAATGCCGATACGGATCCCGATGCCAATGCCGATGCCAAACCTAATTTATTAACAAACACTACCAATACCAATGCCAATGCCAGTTCCAATTCCAATACTAATGCTATTGCCGATATCGATTTCACTACAAATGTAAATTCCCAATGTCAATGCCGATCCAAAACCAACTTATCCAACGATAATCCATTACAACCCGATGCAAATACCAATACCCATATATTAACACAAACTTCAACATCACGACGAACAAAACAATTGACCATCATAAATATTGAACCCATACAAACAACTTCCTAACCGAACTCGGAATTATTACAAACCAAAATAGTAGACGCGCTACAAAAATCCATAAATATTCAGTCACCAAACAAACAACTTTTTAGTATGCGTTACAAAAATCCATTCTCAAGATCCAATTAAAAAAATATTCTCTCACATCAATCACCCTAAATTCTAATTAACCAAAATGCATAACTAAAATAAGGCAGCATAAACTAAGACAATACAACGGGAATTTATAAGACAAACAAAGGGTAAAACCCTAAACAATAAATGGGCCTTAACAAGTGGGTCGGGCCTATAGGCCTTATTATCTAACACTTGTAACCCTTGTAACGCTCTATTCATAACTTTGTATGCTCCTTCCTAGCATCTTACTAGAGGTACTTTCTTTTACATTCATTTTCCGTTAGTGTCTAACGCATGATAAGCACATTGGATTCTTATATAAACTATTCACTTCATACGGGTGCATTTGCTTCAAACTTTACTAGGCTTATAACATTTAAATGTTTACAAGTTTAATTCTCATAACCCTTTTTCCAACAACTTATTTATGTGATCCGTTGACGACAATTACACATATTCAAATCACGTAATCACTCCTTACTTAATATCAATGTTGCAAAAATCGAGAATTGGTAATCGGGCGGTTGCATCCCGTATAACTTGTAATCGTTCTAGACGAGATTAATCGGATTAGCATATCCAACAAGTTTTGGGTATTTCCTGTGTATTTTCGGCAAGCTTTTCTTAAGAAAACAAATTATGATAGATATAAACAACGACTAAAAGTGTTTGAGACAAGATTACGACGAGTTTAGTTATTTCTGGCAAGATTTGCAGGTTTTTGGCTGACATCCATTGACTGCCATTGACCACAATTGACTGATTTATTTGACCAATTTATATAAATAAAAAAGATTGATGGCCGATTGGTGGCTAGATGGTGATTAATCGCCTATAAAACTTTTTTTTTCAACACTGGTTAATACATAACATTTATCTTAGATAAGCATGAGTGAAAATTATAAAATACCATGAAACCCTCTCATGGTAATAATGCTTATTAAATTAGTATCAACTATTTACCTTCATCCATAGCTAAGCAACCAAGCATCAATCTTTTTTCATCCGTCACACTAGGTATCATTAACACATTAATACACTCTTTGCCAAGTCAAAGAAGTTTCCTAATCACATTACTATATGGTATAATGCATTTTATTATGCTTTCGGTATCAGAGTCGGAGTCAGAATTTGTAGTTAAGGAGGGCCGAAGTTCATTGTATAACCCGAAAAAATAAGAGTAAATAGAATGGTTTCCAACTCTACTTTATACAGATAAACCATCACAAAAGCTTAGGAATGCATTACTAAACCCAAGGTTATAGATAGCGCGGGGCGTGGCGTGGCGGCATGGCCAAGCCTCAAGCTTTAGCGTGAGACGTAGCGGCCTGGCGTTTTTAAAGCGTGACTTAAGGCGGCAACAAATATTTATAGATTTATAGATTTATATCATATTTCATAATTATATGAATGATAAGAATTAGTAAATCCAAGCCCAACTCTAAAATATTAGTAAAATCCCAAATATTAGTAAATCCCCTAAACCCTTAAAAAAAGGCATCACGCCTTGAGCTATAGCGCGCCTTATCACGCTTTATTGCACGACACACCTAGAGACAACGCCTTGGCCTGTTTCGTAACGTGAATGCCACGCCTCGCGCTATAGCCCCTATGACGCTGCTATGACGCGCCTTTTAAAACCCTGACTAAACCCATTTTTTCTAATATGATGCTTCCAACTCTTTAATCTCATATAGTTTTGTTAATTGAACACAAAACCAAACATGAACAAAATATATACAACGGTTATTGCACAATTCATATTAGTCAAGATGAAGATTGAAAACAACAAACAACTAACACATGATAATGTGGGGGGAAAATCAAAGTCAACAGTAATTTTCAAGGATAAAAAAAGAGATATAAAAACCATTTAAGATAGAAAATAATTACCTCCAAATTTTAGAATAATTACCTCCAAATTTTAGATATTTGTTTCTTCGGTGGCCACTTAAAACTTAAAAGGAAAATATCTGAAGTCGGTTGATTTCTTTTTCTTTCATTATAGAAAAGTCGCTAGTTTGGAGGAGGACGGTGGTATGATAAACGTTAAATTATGAGATAAATAATGATATCTTAATACAATCATTAGGCTTATTGGAGAGGGCCTAGCACCCGCTAGTCACCCCCTCCCTCCGCCCGTGTTCGGTATCTTATATTACACTTAGGATGCAACCCCATATCTCATAATTTAGTTGGTGTGTACTTATCAAATAATTAAAGTTGTGGTCCAACATGAAAGTTTGAAGTATGGTATCTTGATCATATCATATCATCTTATTGACACATTTTATTCATAGAAGCTGTTAAACATGTTAAATTTTGGTCCTTTGAGTTATCAACAAGCAAAAGAAAGTATAATCGTTATTTGTTTTACATATCTTTTATTTTATAAAGGAAAACGCAAAGTGTGGATTTTCTCATTTTAAAAAAAAGATTATTTCCTTAATAAGTAACATTCTTTTAATTGTAATTATTTTTTTAAAGGATGTTTAATAAAAAAAAACTAAATATTTATCAAATTGGTATAAAATTTCGTAAATTCGTTTTTACGTAAATAATGCAAAAAAATAACAAAAATACACATGTACCTTAGATTTAATTGTTGATAATTCTGGACCAAATTGTAAATATCTTGAAGAAAAAGCGGGTATGTTTTTCTTCTTCAATTTTACATTGCAAAAGCTAAAAAGAAAACCCTTTGTCTTTTCTCTCCATCTCCGGTGTACTCACACCTCCACTAATAAAGAAGTCGAGTTCGATTTTGATTTCGATTCTTATAATTAGTTTGATACTTTTTGTGTTAAAATTGTTGGGATTAACGAGGTATGTTATGAAGGTTATGTGTTGCATATGTCACCCAGCAAGTACAATTGTTATGACCTATCGTTAATTTTGAAAATTAGGTTATTTTATAAACCAATTAGTTTTGGTGTGTATATGACCCATCGTTCAATTTTCAAATTAGGTTTTTTTTATAATGGATCTTTGTTGATTTATTTTATTGTTGTTGTGTTTATTGGAATGAAAAGATTCAGAGATAAGGATTGTGTTTGTCAGAATGTGATTTAATGGCGAAATTATATTCACGGGGTATAAACCCTTTACCCCGAAAAAGTGATTTAATGGCGAATCAATGCGTTTGTTTTGTTATCATCGAGTTAGCAACTTAGGATATATGAGTAAATTGATGACCTATGGATTAAATTTAAAAAAAGATAGATTTTTTATAGATTGGGAACTGATGACATTGTTATGGAATGAAGTTCTTGAGCTTTAGTGTTGTAATCGAGTGGAAGTGTTTGTTAGGATAACTTATGTTCATGTGGGAGCCGATATGCAATCTGGAGAGGGTTCGTGACACATTGGTTTTAGTGATTTAATCGATAAGTAGTTTTAGAAGTGTTCATTAGGCGTGGGATGATGGGAGTAAACTTTATGGCACTTCAGTATTTACTGAAAGCTGTTGCAGAGAGAATGAGGGATAACAAAACAAGAGGATCTATCGTGTTTATGACCTCCATAGTTGACGCCGAAAGAGGGATATATCCAGGTGCAGGTGCATATGGTGCAACTTTGGGTGGTCATCAATTAGTCAGGGTAATAACATGAAATTTCGTTTCTGTTTAATCAATTTGCAAAAGTTTGACCGTATTATAAAGGACGGCCATTTTACATTTCATTTTCTGGTCCCTTTTACTTGTCACGAATAGACATGAAGTTGAGACTTGAAAAATATGGGGGATATACTAGGAAAGGGTATATGTAAGTAAATTAAGGAATATATAAGGGTCAATGAGCAATAAGTTTGGGTCAATGACGTGGTTGACTCCTGAATATCGGGTCCAGAAAAAAATTTGTGTTGTGTCTTTTTATGCAAGATGCGGCAAAATAGGCAAGTTTGCTAATGGGTCCAAAAGGGTTAAGTTGTAAACGAAATCCTACTTTGAAATTTTTTTTGAACAAAATTGTTTGTAAGTGTACATATTTTTGCGACTACCTATATAATTTGTAGTTTGGTACATTGTCTTGATTTAACTCAGCTGGCATTTTTGATCATGAAGAAAGCTAGGAGAAAGAACGTTGGTGGGAAAGTGCTTGGTTTCTTCAACTAAATATCAAGATTTTTTTGATCTAACGCTATTTCAGGCCAAGGCTTGAAAGAGATCATGTCTCCAGGACGAACTGAGTTTTGTTAAAGGAAAGATTATGATTTTGGCTTATCACTACTACAGATTTGGGAATAAAGCCCCCTTAATAGAGCCATGTTTTAGAGGAAACCGGGCTCTAATGCTTTGAAAGAGGGTATAGAACCATGTTCCTTTTCATAGAACCGGGCTTTATGTTGCGAAAGGGGTAGAGCCATGTTTTCATCCAAGAAACCGGGCTCTATTACTAATATGAAGCCAGGTTTTAGATATATCTAATTTTGAAGTTGTCATGTTGAAGACATTTTTCATATCATAGGTTCCAAATCTTTTGCCATGATCCTTTTTTGTTTCGAGTCAACTTGGGCTGTAATTTTAGTCAACTTAGGCTCCTGTTTAGAGTTAGAATGAACCTGGGATGCATCTCTTATTGTTGGTACCAGGAAGATCTTTGGGCAGATCTCTAAGTCTCTTTACAAATGATTCCGGCAATGGTTGAGAAGCATAGTTTTACCTCCAAATAAATCCTGACCAGAAATGAATAAGTTTCTTCTTTTGACTAGGAGCTTAGCTAATGTAGCCATTAATGGATGAAGATCTAGATTTCTGAAAAAGATATATAATTGTGAGGTGGTGTGTGGATATTGAAGATGAAAATGAAGTGTTTTATAGTGTGTATGATACATTTATGGTACTTGATGTTTGTTTTTGTTGTATAAATTGCTAGCGTCAAATGTGACAAAATTACGGGATTTACATTAGTATTGTAGTTACCTTTATACGGGATTTACATTAGTATTGTAGTTAGCTTATATGGGATTTACGGGATTACACAATAGATGGTTTTGAAACATGTGACATGTAGATAGTTGAGTTTGGTCATGTTTTGACTCATTCTTGACCACTTGACCCCTCGTGTAGTTAAAAGGTTAAAAGACGTGACAAAATTGTCTTTGGTATGCTTTAAATATGTACATTTATATTTATGTCCCATGTGACGTTGAAGTGCTTTTCTAAATACACGTATTGTATAGTGTTGATTATAATCGATGGTAGAATATCTTTTTATGTGTTGATTATGTTAGTTTAGGCATTTGAGAACATTGAAGAGATGAAACGTAAAACAAGACAAGATGTTGATGAGGAGCTTGTGGCTCCGATGGTGGACAAGGTACAATAAATCTTCAAATTTCTAAGGCTCGAAAGTTCTCTTTATGAGTGTCACTTTCTAAGGATGTCGGTTCTTCAAATCTTTTCGAATGCAATATTCCATATTGTATAGAAAATGTATTTGTATAGAAAACATGACAAAATTTTCAAAAGTTCTCTTTATGAGTATCACTTTCTAAGGATCCCCATTTGTTTATTCTATTACTATTTTTACAACCGCGTATAGTAGCCTATGTTTTCACGGGTTTAAAAAACAAGTTTAAAAATGAAGACAGCTTGATTTTTGCTATTAAAACAGAAGGAAAAAAGAGTATTTCTTAAAGTTTTATATCAGTTACAGTATATTATTAGAGCTTTATTCACATATAAATGGCATTCTATTAAAAATTTAAAACTTATATGCTTTAGCAGTAGACGGAATATTTATTAAACATAGTTTGTCTTTAAAGCGTACTTATACTTCATTATTTTAGAGGAACTTAAGAGACCTATGCTTTGGAAAAACACTTGCACGGGAGCTTCATAAACTAACAAAATTAAACTCCCTGCTAGCGCCCCTGATTTACTATCTAAACATTCTATATAGAATCTTGAATTTGGGTAAGAGTACATTTTTGCAAATAAATATTTAAGAGCCAAAGTTTATTACAACAACAAAAACAATACCCATGCTCGTCAGGGCAAGGTAAGGTACGAACCAAAGTTTGTTTGCTATTAGAAGTGCAAACTTTTATTGAAGCTCGAATTGGACATGCAAATACATTTGTAACAGCAATGAGGAAGTTAACACCCAAGGAGCTTGATTCACACAGAAATAAATAGCGGATTCTGTATAATGATGTTGAAGCCGGTTTCCCATTTGATCAATTTGTTTCTGCTGCTTTTATATCTATAGCTGATTCTGAAAAATAGTGCTAATAAAAATGTATTTGTTACAGGCTGTTGATATGACCAAAGGTTAGAGAAATGGGTTGTTTGGGAAATAGATTAAAAGATGTTCTAGAAGACTCCTAAACATGTTTAACTATGCTTCTTGGATTTTGTAATTGATGGCATCAATTTTTTTTGAGTTTTGCTAGAACCACAAAATTTGTTTATATGCAGTAATGGTACTCGCATTTGACCTTCAACGTGTTGCACTGCTAATTACAACTATCTACTCTTTATATTCTTCTTGGACACGTAGTGGCTGGCTTCGTGTTATCTTAGCTCTAAATTTATCATTTTTTAAGTGATGCTGATTATTTTTTTTGTGAGAAATAACAATAGTGGTCATGAACCAACACCTGAAGTCCATGCCTCTGTTAGTGGTGGCGGGACCAATCAACTAGGGTCGTCTTTGAAGGTGGGCGATTGTACATGACCTTAAAAAATTTTAGAGGCTATAAAATTTATGCCTTTAACAATATGTTAAACGTTTATATAACTAATTTGCATTATATTTTATAAACAATGACATTTCATGTATAATATTTCTTTTCGAACGGTCTCATTATGTAATTTCGCCCAGGGCTTTTAAAAACATCAGAAATTTAGAGACGGGCCTGTGACAACCCGCTAACCATTATTGAATAATGAATAATTTATAATAGTTGAAACTCTAGAAACCATAAACCCACAACGAGTGTGCCTATTTATCTTCTAATACTTCCTCGCAATCTGAGTGGCAAAATCACAAAAGCTCGAATTAGATGAGAAAACTAAATAAACATAAAAGCAATAAAGCAATAAGTTATTTGTTTATGAAGACATTCGATGTCAAGCAGAGACAAATCTTCAACTGTAGCAACAACAAAAAAATAAAGCGGAGATTACTTTTGATGACGACTTCCGACAGCAATCGGAGATTAACTTTCATGCGAACACTAAAAGCAAAGAAACCAAATAAAAGCATAAGCTTAAACTTAAACTTTTTTTAAGATATAAATGATGACGGCTAGGGTTTTAGGAGTGACAAAAAAGAGGCGGCTCGACTTAGCCACCTAGGTTTGTGAATCAGACTCGCTCCGATACCACAATTTATTGTATTATTGAATAAACTGCGTGAATTATTATGTTTTATTGAACCACAATTTATAACAGTTGAAACTCTAAAAATCATAAACCCACAACGGGCTTGTGCCGATTTATCTTCTAATAACCATCGTTATGGGGTAGCTTCAACCATTGCATTTACAAAAAAAAAAGAGGGATAAAGCCGTAGAATACCAACGAACTTTTCACAATT
>BQNB010170823.1:2504-13634 GCA_026074375.1 Tanacetum coccineum | reverse complement strand
TACCATTAACAACAACAACAATAACAATGTTAATCTGCTAAGTGTCTGACTCAATCGTCACATTTATAAATAGGTAAAACCCCAAGAATCACAAAAAACAGAAATCACAAAACCCCAACCCCAATAACCGCAATAAAGAGAATTGTTCAATTTAAATAGAAATTAAAAACTTACTAAAACCCCATGAGAAAACAATATCATTCAAGAACCAAACCACAACAATTGTGACAAACCCACAACAAAATCAGCGTATGCAATCATATCATTGAAGAAGCAAACCCCAACACTCGTCACAACCCCACAACAAAATCAGCGTTATGATCATGTTCATTCAAGAAGCAAACCCCAACACTCGTCACAACCCCACAACAAAATCAACATTATGATTATGTGGTTACAGATCTCAATATGAGATAGATCTGAATATGTTAGAAAGAGAGAGATGAAATGAGATAATGAGATGAGACAGATGTCACATTCTCTTCTTGAATGTGAGAGTTGTTGCTCTCAAGTTGGTATGTCTTTTGTTAGGGGAGAGACACGTATAAGATCGGATCGGGTTTATAATAAAAAATGGTGGATCGGTTTGGTTTATAATAAAATATGCTAATGGGTTTGGGTTTATAATAAAATATTTAAATGGAGCCACTAAACCCGTTTTTAACCCGAATTTAATAATAAAATATTCATTTGACAATAAAATATTAGAGAAATTCCCGTCAACTGTATATATTGATAATTTTCTCTATTTAATATGTTACCATTTTTAGATAATTTTATCATCTCAAACAGAAATTTTGGCCATGCTATCAATGCGGGCAACACGCGCCAAGTGCTAGCACCGATCTACTGCTACTATATGATGATTTATGACCCTATCTATTCCTTCACGGCTTGTTCCGATAATCCCGAATGTATTAGCATGCTACGATACAATATGATGATTGATGAGAGTATGTGAGGATATACCTGAAAAAGGATAAGGATTCTCTAAAGTTAATATGAACATGATAAGTCATGTTCTCTCACATACATAAGAAAGACCGGGTCCCGCAAGAGATCCCACAGTTTTTTTTGTGAAACAACATGACCGATAATATTCATATTAACTTTAGAAAATCCCTATCCTCAAAAAAAAAAGCCTTTTTACAAATTATATATACATTACAATTGATAGGCACTTTGGACTTCACTTTGGAAATGGGCTATGGCATGCGGCCTGACCCTAAAAAAACGCTTTGGACTTCGCTTGGGAATTGGGCTATGACATGCGGCGTGGCTAATAAAAAAATCTTAATAACTCTTTTTTTACAAAACTGCTCCTGAAGTTTTTATTATTGTTTTAATAAAAAATATATCAATGAAAAAGTCTAGGGAGTTGGTATGGAGCGTCGCCCGCGGGGGCGTTGTTTTTTTTTTCGCCGGTTTTGTTGAGGGGGGGGTATTATTTAGGACGGGGGCGCAGGTTGTTCGTTTTGGATTTGTGGGGTGAAGAAAATTTATTTGCAATGGATGAAAGTCGTCTGGATATTAGGACAATTCGAGATCTTAGAGGGGGTGTTGTACCACCGTGGCATTGGACGATTTTCTACTAAATGTATTTGCTAGGACTTATAGTTATCTGTTTTAATGATTTAATAATTTTTTTACATTGCGGTCGTCACTAACTTATATATTAATGGAGCAAACTTTGGTCTAGAGGATTTTATTTCGTGAGTAAGATTGGATTGAGGGGTGGGTGGTAAGAGGGGGGGGTGGCGAAATATAATACTAGGGAGTGGGGTTGTAAATTGGTTTGCCTGTGGAGGGGGGCGGGGAGTTGGCGGGTGGTTGTGGGGGTTTTTATTGTTGTACGGGGTGATTTTGGGTATAAATGAGGGTGGTTTTGGGGAAAATTTATATTGTTGGACTTCTTGGGTAATGTGGGAAGGTTTTTTTGTTGACAGCGTGTGGGGGAGGGGGGTGGATTCATGGGGGGAGGGTTTCTTTTTATTTCTGCGAGGATTGGACGGTTGTTAGGAGTGTGTTTGGTTGGTACGAGTGTGCTCAGGATTTTTGGGGCGGGTAGATGTGGTTTTGCGTGGATTATTTGGGCTGGGCTGTGACTTATTGTTTAATGAGATTTAGGTTATGTAAGTTTATATCCAGGTTTATGGGGCCAGACTGGAGGAACCTGGGAGGTGCATCAACTGGATGATAAGATGCGATTGTCTGACCCCCACGCAGCATCACCTGGGCTTACCATAGGCGTTTTTGTGCAGTAAACACTTTCGGTTGGTGTCTGCGTGTCGTGGTAGTATCCTCAAGGTGGGTGCAACAGGGGGTGTCGGGAGGGGGTGTTTTTTTTTAAGTCGTCTTTCTTTTTTTTTTTCTGTTTTTTTTTTTTGTTGCTTTATTTTTTTTTTTTTTTTTTTTTTTTTTTTTTTTTTTTTTTTTTTTTTACTATAGTTTATACTCTTTCATTTTTCTTTCTTTTCATCTTCTCGTTTTTTTTTTTTGTTTTTTTGGGGAGTCGGGTTTATTGGGATTGGGATTAGTAGGGAAATTTGATGTGGGAATCTCCGAAATCAATACACTTGGCGTGGGATTTCAACAGCGAGCGTAATTGGAAGGAAGAATGTATGGATGGAGATAGTAGGTGATCGAAACAATGGAGGTGGATTGAGGGCGAGAGTGTGTTAGGTCTGGCCGTTTCGGATACAGACGTTTGTAGATCAAAGAAATTGGCAGGTAAAATTCTGGCAGTTTAACCCCAGCGGAAATCAAGGTATTGGTATAGTTTGTATGAAGGGTGTTGGAATGGGAATTTGCGGTGGGCACTATATTTGAGGTGAGGGGGCGGGGAAGGGGGGGGAGCAATGGGGATGGTGCGGGGGAGTCGAGACTGCTAGCGAGTAGTGGTATAGTGGGGTCATTGGGGGGTAGGGTTTGCAGGTCGGTTTTGAGGTGGCGATGGAGGGTGCTTGCATTGCTTGGGAGTAGTGTTGAGCGGGGCGGTGTGGTGGGGCACGGTTTGTTGCTGGCAATACAAGTGTAAGGTTTGTTGTGGCATATGGATTGAGTAAAGAAAGGGTTTAACACGGCATAGGTTCAAGAGGAAGCAGAGGAAAGTTTGTGTCTATGCGTTGCTGTGTGTAAATTGAGGGATAAACTTATGCTGGTCTATTCGACCAGGCGTGGCGGGGGTTTCGATGTTAAAGTTTAGGAAGGTGTACAGTTGTTTAATAGGCAGCTTGACCGGGGAGTAAAGTTTAGAAAGGGTAGGATATTGCAGGGTCTGTGAATATAACGGGGTGCGGGAGGGATATCGCTTTCTTTTTACTTTTTTTTTTAAACAAAGTTTAACGAGGTTGTTGTATTATGTGGGTGAGGACCGCGTGGGGCTGTATAATACCTCGGCTTAGTTCCGGGTGCTAAGGCGGGTTTTGCATGTTCGCGTTCTTTTAACAGGTCGGACCGTTTTCTTTACTGATTTCATTGAATGTGGAAGGGGACGGTGCGCCTGGGGGGTAGGTTTTGTTTTGGTTTAGTTTTGTTTCGGGCTTGTTTTGTTTAGCATGGTTATGGTTATAATTTTTTATTAATGGGGTATTAGGAGATGGGGTGGACGGGATGGATGTGGACAGTAGAGTATTCTGGGTGTGAGGGGGGCCGTGGTTGTCGGAGGCTTGTCTTGTAATGCTTTTTTTTTTTGAATCTGTTGGTGGTTATGTTACTCATGGTATTGGAGGTATTAAGCCGTGGTTGTGGTGGATATGTTTGTTTAGTAATGTCCCTTTGGGGTTTAGCCTTGGTGGAAGGGATAGGCGGTGAAATAGATAATATATAGAGCTTTACTGTGGATATAAGGCACGGAGGATAACTAATTATGTCGGAATATTGCTAATACGTATTTTTTTCTACAGAACCGTGTTGGAGGTGATTGCGGTCGGTAGGTGGGGGTGGCTATGATGTATCCTCATAGGGGCCTGGTGGCCTCGTCGGGCTATGCGAACGGCTGAGCAATGAGGGGGGGGCGTTTTTAGGGTGTGGGGGGAGGGGGGTTTGATGAGTTTTTTTCCGGTGTGTCGCGTGTTGAGTTTGTGGGGGCCGTGTATGGTGCCGGGCGGCAGGTGTACGTGGGGCGGGCATACTCTCTGCATGGGGTGGCGAATTGGGGGATCGTTCACATTAGCGAGGATGCTCTGCGGCAGGAGGGAGGTTGGCTAGGGGTGCAATAGCGTACCTCCGTAAACATTGCTTGGTTCGTTGGTCCCAGACGTGTGGTGCGGGGATCTATCAAGATTGCATGGGACGATTCACTTTCGCTAGGCGTGTTAAGGCTGGGGAGGACGCAATGATTGGGTAGAGATTTGGGGAGGTTTAATGTTGATATATAGCAATATATGTTTTCACACTTGGGGTGATGTCATGATTGTGCCGATGTCTGATGATATCTCAAAGTGTGCTTTCGGTTGATTATTTCCCTAACTGCGAGTTGTCGTAATTGGCGTAGTAGGAGCTGACAGCCAATGGGATTTGGTTAAAGATGTGGAGTAATGAATTTTGATAGGTTATAGGCGTTGCCATGGAGTGTTGGTATGGCGGGATAGGTGGGGGAGATCGGGCGTTGCGACTCGTGTGTATCTATGACACGGGCGTGTAGTTAGCGCGGGAGGTGTGGTTCTTGGGGAAGGGGTCGGGTTGGGTTTCGTCCCCCGGCAAACTGGGTTTATGGGTTGGGTGGAGAGAGGGTTTTGGCTCTAGGAAGGTGTTGGTCCCTGGCTGAGGTGGGGGTGGTGGAATTGAGAACCGGATGAGGGGTGCGGGGTGAGGATGCGTGGGGATGCGCGGGGGGGTGGGGGGGTTTTTTTTTTTTGGCTTTGTGGGTTTTGGGATAATATCGATTGGATGCTGTTTTGGGTGAGTTTATGGAGGATGGGGAACTTGGGGACGATCGTTTTTTGAGATGGGGGGCGGGGGTGGGTTGGGGTGCTTGTGCTTCATGTCATAAAATTACGCTGGAAAATCTGTTTTGAGATGTGCCTAGCCTATGTTTTATATTGTTTTCGGTATTAATTATGGTTCTGGTTTTCGGGTTCTGTGTTGTTGGTGATTGTGTTGATGTGAAACTTGTTATGAGTAATCACCTGGAATTGCTTAAATCTTGCTTATCTCCAATGGACTCTAGACCTGGTTGGACTTTGCCCAAATCTGTTCAATACAGTGTCGCAATACGAATTGTCTGGGGTTTGTTTCAGTTGAGTAGTGTTGCTTGGGTGAGTGGAGTGTCCAGTGTTTTGTTTTTGGCGGGGATGAAAAGGGGGTAAGGCAGGGAGGGTTGTTTGTATTTTACGGGGCTGGTCGTTACTGGGCCCCGTGACTTGAATCTTGATGCAAGCCGACAGCGGACGGGTGGCTCATTTGCTGCTGCTATGCTGCAAAGTCCTTTGGTTACAGTGACAATGGTGGTTTATCGTGAATAGCTGGACTAGGGTAGGGTGCGGTAATTGATTGTGTTTATATGATGGGAGGGTGCGCTTGTGGCTGTCGGAATGCATGGCTATGTGTTTAGTGTTTTGTGTGGGCTTGGGCCAGGAAGGGGATTTTTGCATTGTCTATTCTTTCCTGAGCGGAGTGAGTATAGAATTTTTCAGGTACATGATTGCGGAAGAGCCGTGGTATGAGGGCCGAGTATATTTGCGATTCTGTGGGCTTGGATAGAGTCGGGGAGGAGGGCTCATTTTGGTGATGAACAAGTAATATGGGGATTGGAGGAGGCCATACGGATTATCAATCGGAACAGGGCATTGTTAACGTTGGATCTGAGTTGAGGATCGAGGGTCTGGCAGATTGGTGGTTAGGATTGGTCCCGGACTGATGATATAGGGAGAAGGGATGGGAGAGTTTTGGAAGGATTGGGGAGGATATGGAATGGTGTATTGTTTTTGTGCAGTTTGTGTGATGATTTTTTTTTTTGATTGAGTAGATTCAATATAGGGGGTTGTGGTGGTTAACATGGGGACATGTACGGCGTTGTTATCCATAGGCGTAGGGAAGGGGTTAATGGGGGGGGGTGGGATTGGGGATCGCGTGGTGAAAGAGGGTGGGAGATGTTTTTGGAGGGGAAGGTGGAAATTTTATTGAAAGCTGTGGTATAGTATGGGGTCTTTTTTTTCTTGGGTGTTAGTGTGGGTGAGGAATTTTGAAGGCTGTAGATAAACGGTTATGAGGTGGTTAGGAATGTTTGGGGCAAAAAGGAGCGAAGAAAAAGGAGAAGGGGTTGGTGGCGAAGGGTTCGGAAGGGAGATTGACGTGGTTGGATGTGAGTGAATGTTGTGGTTGGATGGGGGGGGGTTGGTTGGGTGGGTTTTTTAATTTTTAATGGGGAAAAATGATGGAATTTACTTGGGGAATATGAGGTATGGTGGAAATGGAAAATGGTGGATGGGGGAGGTGGGAGATAATGGATGGTGAGATTTGTTTTGAGTATAGCCTGGTCTAGTGATGCGGGAAAGTGCTTTAGTGATTAGGGCTTGGGTAGATGGGTGGGGGCGTATTTGTCGGGGGACTATTAGTAGAGATAGTGTCCATGACATAATCTGTTGGCCAGGGAAAATCGGGGCCATACTTGAAGGCATGATCTACTAGATTTTTTTTGCAACTAAGGCGAGTAACCAGTGGCAAGCACTGAAATGTAATCTCTAGCGTGCCGGATTGGTACCGACGTTATGAATAAACGATATGCTTGTTGGTGGTTTTCGTGAGGGGGAGGAATTTAGGCTGCATTCAGGCACCAATAGGTTGGTTTGGGCCACTAATAAAATTTTTAGGGGTGGTGTAGGACATAGAAGGGGGTGTAGGATACTGGGGATTGTGAAGTGGGAGTTAAGGAAGGGCATGCTGTTGGGTTTTGTTGTGGCAGATGGGGGGGAAGCGATTTTGTTTTGTTTTTTTATGACTTTATTGTGTGGTGGTTGGCTAGGGATCGGGTGGTGGGGAGTGGGGGGGGAGGTAGGGGGGGGTGGTTTGATTGGGGGTTTAGGCGGTGAGCAGGTTCAAATAACATAATAATTGGCCATCAGACTCATGTTTTATAGTGTTTACAAGTGGTTCTCGTTTTTCGCACATGCTTGTGGTAGTTTGGTGGACAGGGATTAGGAACTGAGTGATTGAGATTCTATAACTTTTGTTTTTCATAAACTGTACAGGGTTTGGGCACAGGTTGTGTTCACACATCCTCAAATTCAATTGGGAATACAACTTGATATTACGGTAAAAATTAATGTTATATGCACCGTGATTACTTTTCAGGTAGTGTTTAGGTGTTTATGTTATAAGTTTCCCTGTAATTGGAAATAGGCACGTGGAAAAAATATATCTATAATTCTTTAAAAAAATTATTCGCAATAAGCTCACGAGGAAAAATTGGTATAACTTTATTTTATTTCATTTTGTATATGTTTTATGTTTTTAGCAAATTGTTTTTTCCTATGATTTATGATTTCTTCACGTTGTTAAGATAAGTTATCTTTAAAGATAAGCTTTCCTTAGTCTGAAGTCCGGTTTATAACTGAATTGCACATAAGCCATTAGAAAATTAGAAATGATATGTTTTGAAAGCATTTGAACTCATGCTTTACATACCCGTTTCAATATTAATTGACATTTCTAGGTACGTAAATATTATTGATTCCAAGAGGCATGTCGAGAAGATTCTTTTTGGAATTTATTCATTTTTTAATTTTGTATTTGGTTTTTTAAATTTTTCTGTTTTTGTATTTGCTTTTCGAAGATTTTCTAATTTTGTATTTTGATTTTCTAAAAATTTTCTGAAATATTCAAAAATTTAATTTTGAACAAGTGTAGAAGATGGTATAATATTTACATTCTTTGAACCCTTGGAAGAAATGGTTTCGGAAGCCATTGAAGTACCTGCACTCAAATATGAAGAGTTTGCAAAAATAACAATGTTAAGAGTACATGTTTCCTTTCCTAATGGTAAAGCACTATCATTCGTGTTGATGTAGGTTTCAACAATCTTCCTTGTGGGAATCCACCTAAGACCAACAAAAGTAAAGATTCTATCTGTAGGTTTCCATGTAAGACCAGATCTAGGAGGCGTTATTTTCATATATACAGCGAAAGTCTTATTTAGGAAAAACTTTTGTCTTGTAGATATCCGTCATTCATGTTTCTTAGATTCGCTTTTCTTTTCTATGGGTATGTATCTTATTGTTGTCTTATGGGATTGTACATCCTTTTTATGTGCAAATGCACGAGAATTCACCTCAAAGAGGTATATCAAAATGCACGCATTGTGATTTGCAGTGTAAATGCACTTTTTGCATGTAGGACATGCCAAGTTATTTGACTTCAAGAAAGGCTTTTGATTCCTAGATTTTTTGTTATATGAATAGCTTTGTTTGTTGCACGACTACTCATGGAAGGTGGCCAATTCCTAGGTTGTTGATAAGAGTTCATAGGTTTTGGTTTGCTACCATTAGCAATGTTTGGTAATTTAGCAGTCTTGTGCACACTAGGTTTAGAATTCAAATCTTGGTCTTAATGGAAGTTGTTCCTTTTTCTTAGCTTCCTCTAGGTAGTAGTTATGAACCATGTCATTTGAGCCTACCGATTCCTTTGGTGACTGAAATGACACGCGTTTTGAGCTATTCCTAGAAGGGCTAGGTGCATTCACATGATAAGGCTTAGTGGTTTTTGAAACCGTACTCTTTTTTGCTTATTTTTTATTCTAAGTTGTTGTTTTTGATAAACTTCTTATTCCTAGCTTATTATCCTATATATCGGAAGATTTTTGTAGGAAGTAACAGCTTATTTGAGTCACTAAATTATGGGTTTAGAAGTTTTGAATCGTACGAAATAAGTATATTTTGAATCCTGCGATTTATATTTTACAGGTTGTGCGAAATAAGTATTCTGTGAAATACGTATTTTTTCGATTTATGTTTACAGGTTTTTTGTGCGAAATAAGTTTTTTCTGGGAAACAAAACTCTACCAAGTTTGCATTAATCCTGTGAAATAAATCAAGCCTTTATTCTGCGAAATAAGTCAGTGGTTTATTCGTGCGAGACATTACACAGGTTTAAGTGTGAGAAATACTACACAGGTTTATTCGTGTGAAACATTACACAGGTTTAATTGTGTGAAATATTACACTAGTTTATTTGTGCGAAATATGTATTCAGGATCCAAAACTTTGTAAAATCCCGTGAAATAAACTTTTATTTTCTTGGTTTAAGTGTCTGATTATTGAGTTTAATTTCTTCTTTGATTCAAGCTCTTTAAACACAATTAAGAACAACTTATAATCACTAATCACTAAAACAATCCTCGTATATCATTTCACACCACTTTTGCAATGTCGACTCAACAAAACATTTATGATGTTGGTTCTGAGAACCGTCCACCTATGCTTAACAAAGATAACTATGTTCCATGGTCTTCTCGTCTTCTTCGGTATGCAAAGAGTAAACCAAACGGAAAGCTAATATACATTTCCATTATGCATGGTTCATATGTCATACGAATGATTCCTAAACCAGGTGATCCAGGACCCGGCGTGTTCTTGTTGCGAAACTGTTCTGAGCAGCTGGATGATGAATTTACTAAAACAAAGACGGTAAAGCATATGGAATAGCAGATTGGTTCAAGCCATTTTAGACTATTCTCATGGGTCTTCCTGAAGATATCTATGCTGCTGTAGATAGTTGTGAAACTGCTCAGGAAATCTGGTTACGTGTTTAGCAAATAATGAAAGGTTCTGATATTAGGGTTCAGGAGAAAAAGGTTAAGCTGTTTAATGAATGGGAAAGGTTTACTTCTACTGATGGGGAATCAATTGAGTCTTACTATCATCGTTTCCCAAAGTTAATGAATGACTTCAAAAGAAACAAACATTTTCTAGAAAAGATAGACAGCAACCTTAAGTTCCTTAACAACCTACAACCAGAATGGAGACGACATGTTACCATTGTTCACTAAATAAAGGACTTGCATGAAGCAGATTACACTCAGTTGTATGATTTCTTGAAATTCAATCAGGTGGAGGTAAATGAGCTGATGGCAGAACGACTTGCAAGAACACATGATCCTTTGGCACTAATGGCAAATTCCAATAATCCCTACAATTATCCAGTGTTTCACCAAGATCACCCATCATAGATTACCTACATGCAACAACCAACGCTTAATCCCGAAGACATTTTCGATTCCACTACTGCTATGAACATGGCACTTGTTTTAATGGCTAAGGCATTCAAACTCAACTATTCTACACCAACCAGCAACAACCAAAGAATTTTATCCAACCCACGCAACAGGTAGATTGCACAGCCGGGTATGAATATGGGTCAAGACAAATAGATACAGATGGTTGGAGGTAATGGTGGGAATCAGTTTAGGCAGTATACTGGACATAATATTAGGAATCTAAATGGGTATAATGCAGTGCAGAATGTCAGGAATCAGGTTGTTCAGAATGCAGTTCAGAATCCGGGTATTCAGAATGTTGGGAATCCGAATGGGCTTATTGTTGTTCCGAGGATTGCTAATCAGAATGCAAACCAGAATGGTAATGGTAATGTTGTAACAGCACGGGCTGAAGGTACTAGTAATGGGAATAATGGAAATCAGGTAAGGTGTTACAACCGCAGAGGAATGGGTCATCTTGCTAGGTACTGTACAGTCAGACCAAGGAGAAGGGATGTTGATTATCTTCTGACTCAGTTGCTGATTGCTCAAAATGAAGAAGCATGGAACCAACTCCAAGCTAAAGAATTTGATCTAATAGCTTCGGCAGGGGATATTGATGAGATTGAGGAAGTCAATGCAAACTGCATCTTGATGGCAAATCTGCAGCAAGCATCGACATCGGGTACTCAGACTGACAAAGCTCATGTCTATGATTCACACGGATCAACTGAGGTACACGAATATGACAATTGTTATGATAATGAGATATTCAATATGTTTACTTAAGAGGAGCAGTATACTGAGCTACTCGAGCCCATTCATGAACCACACCAAGTTCAACAGAATGAAAGTAATGTTATCTCTGCGGTTTCTAGTATGGAACAAAGTGGGGGAACAGTAGAACAAAATCCTGGTACTGTTGAGGAAACACGGGC